>CM063597.1:13783347-13822697 GCA_032356905.1 Salix exigua
ATTTTTACCCTTCGTTCACTTTTTGATGTGCTTGCTGTTGTGAGATCTGGTGGAGATTTTGAATTTCATTTCTAGGAGATGGAAGAAAGTGTGTCGTTTTTCTTTTGAGTTCGGCTACTGTGTTTAATCTTTTTGTTTTTCCGGTTTTCCATTTTTTTTTAACCATATATATAGATCGAATTGAACCAAACCAAAAATTATTGGTTTGAATTGATTTTAGTTTTGATTTTTTTAAAAAATAATTTGATTAGAATCAAACCGAAAAAAAACTCTCCCCTACCATTTACTAGCAAGAGTAGGTTCTAGATACAATATAACTGACGAACAACAGGAATAATAATAATAATAATAATAATAATAATAATAATAATAATAATAATAAGTAACCGGTTTCCCATAGCTAGCTGTGTGCATGCCAATGGCATATTAAGACTTGTAGTCCCCGCTAATTGTGGCTTGATTGTAGCTGGGGCTGGTACGATTGACCTCGTCTTGTATTTGAAAAATATTTACAAATATCTGAATTTTTATTTTTAACTTGAAATTATTTTTTATAAATATTCTTAAATTTTTTTAATGGGATGATATAAAAAAATAATTTTAAAAAATAAAAAATATCATTTTATATATTTTTAAATAAAAAATAATTTCTACAGCATTCTCGAACAAACCTTTTATCTTTCACTTTTTTGTTATATAGCAAGGTTAGATTGGATGATAAAACAAAAGCGACTAAATCAAACAAATAGGTTAATAATGTTGATACAAATAGGTTACAGAACATGTTCATCAAACAAGTATTCTCATGTGCTTGAATTCATGATTTGTGATGTGTCTTGATTTGAAAAGATTTTAAAAAAATAAGGATGATTTGAAAAGATTTTGATTCCAGGTTATCATCATTATATCTTGATGAAAGAATTTGAAAACAGATAACTCATATTTCTATACATATTAAATCAAATGCTAATATTGATTAAAATTCATTATTTGATTTTAAAAAAATATCGTTGTATATTTGAGCTCATTATCATATAATAAGTTTTGATCTAAAAATACATTTGACTTATTGGTTATAGCTCTTGAAAAAAGAGAGCATCTCTTATGTTTTTTGTCCTTATCCATCTCAGATGTCGGGTCATATTATCACTAGCAAAAGACAAGGTGGACAAAATTAAGAAAAGAAAGGAGCAACCTCTGGACCTCAGCTTGCACAGAGCTTATGATCATCAAATACGAAATCGGGGGGAGGGGGAGAATAACGATTGATTGCAGCATTATTTCTATGTCCGTCTCATGTTGAACATGAGCTATGCATGCGGTCCAATATCTGAAATGATGATTTTTTTGGACGAGGGGAACTCAATCTCTAAGAACCTTTGTTTTTTTAAATTTTTATATAAAAAAATGTATATTCTGAATTAAACTCAAGATTTAATGTTAGGTTTTTTATCCTCACGTAACTCATGCTAGAGTTCCTATGTTTACTTTCATGAAGCCGAAAGAGATGGAACGGAAAGCAGGGTGGTAGGTGTGTGCCCACGGTATACACCCAGCCAAAGCTCTTAGTAGATAGCGGTTCAACGTAAACAGCCTTACCAAATAGGACCACAACAGTAACAGTTATGTCAAACACGTCTTTAGTTCGTGTTTATTCACGCTGCGAAGAGCATTTTATTACACCACCATAAAATAGCGATTGTCCTGGCAGTGGCACACCTTAATTTTATGTTTTCTTTTTCCATGTAGTTTACGCAACTGTAGTCCCTACTTTTTGCGACTTTCTCTCCATTTTTTTTGTAAGAGTGATGCCCGGCCAAGGGACCCTGACAGATGATGATATCTGTAGATGGATCGAGTAGAAAAACTGTCCTGATATCATTTCAACCCCCTGACATAATATCAATGGTGCAGCCATCAAGTTTTTCAATCCAAGATGGATTGACGGGCTGAAAGCAAAGAAAGCTGAGAGGATATGCCGAGAACACTAGCATTGTAATATAAATGCTGAAAGAAAATCAAACTCGCAACATTAGATGGTGCTCTACTTGCTTTTGTGAGTAAAATCGACAATAATACAACACAAATCAATAAATCATAGTGTTCAAGCTTTAATACAACTATTAACAGCAAGCAGATGAGGGAATCGCCAACTTTGGTACAGGATGGTAAATGCAGCAGTGCTCAGACCATCATGCTCGTCTCCTTCACTTTCATCATCAGATCCAGGAGACAAGAAATGCCTTCCTCTTACAAGATTAAGAGGGCACATTGAAGTGAAATAGCCAGGAGATAACGAAGGCAAATACCATACATGCTAGGAGGAAATTCAAGAATCGGTGACCCGGCCAGAAGTTTCGCGTCTCTGCAGGTTGCGTAGGTACAGTTGCTGCTGCCACAACAACATGACTGGCCTGGTTCCACTGCTCTGCCAACTCGGTTTCATTTGCACCAGCAACATTTCGTGCAATTGATCCACAAATTTCACATGTTCTGCAATTAGATTTTTCTCAAAGAACTATCACCAAAAAAATAATTGCTACACAATTCACACAGTTTATTTGATTACTATGACAACCTATCTAAACTAAAATCAATACAATTTCATCAAGGAATACATTCCATATGGCAAACACAAGATAAAGACAGGAAATAGCTATTGGCAATGTTATCGTTCACTAATACTTCTGACCTGTCATTCTCAAAGAAAATACAATAGCATGATGTAGATGATCTCTCACGGTGAACATGCTATGCACTCGATAGCGCACATCACAAGTCATACAACAGCACGAGTTCATGGTGAATAATTTCCATTATGTTAGGCAAAGAACGAGAAAATGAAATACCAATCAAGATAAACCCATATCAGTTGTCATATTGAATTTATTGACATAGAAACTACAGACTCTCATCCAATCCATGGCCAGACCAAGACAGATACTAAGACTATACCCTGGAGATGTCCTATCCTTCATTTTACCACGTAAGCAGTGGCTAGTCTCAGTAATTAACCAGGGAACTTGTCTGCTTGGCTAACCGAGACTCTTGCACCATGAAATGGTCCTTGTATTAGAAACCCTACAGGATAAATAGAGAAAACAATGACACCATCGCATATGTGTTCGAATTGCTTCATATGAAGCTTGATTGTGTTATTGATATGTGAATAATGTAGGAGGACATATGAATCTTCTATTCCTTGGGCAACATAGAAACTGTCACAAAAATTTCATGTTCTGATTCCATGATCTTTAAGTTCCTCAGGATTCACGGAAGATATAATTCTTCCATAATTGAGCTGGAAAGGGGTAATGAGCCAGTCCATAGAGCACAGAATAAATTGAGAGCATATTCTTTTTTTTGTAGTTTAATTAATATGCAGGCGGCATACTATGAATAGCACACCAGCTGCCACTCCGGTTGAAATCCTCAAATTAGATTTTCCAGCAAGAGTGCTAGGTAGCCTTGCTTCACGGAATGTGAAAGATGTATGGGATGAGTCCATGTGCAGCAGATTATGATTCAATCGATTTAAAGCAGTCTTCTTATTTCCATTTCGCTGTCTACTCTAGCATATTTTCTATAACACAGAAAAACTTGAACTAAAAGACTCCTTAAACAAGCCAAATCATTGCAGACAGGTTCTACACCTGGTAAATTCAAAGACCATGTCTGATCATGAAGGAAATGGATGGTCATACAGGTAAAAGCACCATAGTGTCAAGAGTTCCTGTAGAGCCACAAGAAATGCATCGGGGATGAAATAATACAGTGCTCAGGTAGCTGGCCTAATATCAGGGATTCAAGGCGATTCAATTACATTCTGTTTGTCAAAAGACAGTGAGGGAAGGATGAACATGAAGAGAGGGATTGGGAAGGAGGAATTAAGGGTATCCATTGTTTGACAAGAAGGATAATAAGGACCCGAGGAAGGATTGGAGGGATCCTTTCAACCTTTCCTCGTTTATAATTTCCATATCTCCTAAACTGAATGGATTGAATTCTATCCTTCCTCTTTTTAGATGGATCAACACGGAAATTAATAAAATAATTTTCTAAATAAACACGGAAATTAATAATCATTGTAAATAATAACACTAAAAAAACCTACAGACAATTTCATGAAATTTAATACACTATTTTGTTTAGCATATTTATATATAAGATCAAATATTTCTTAAAGGATTATATGTTTATTCTAAATTACATCCCCATTAACATGTTCCTAGCATCAACCTCGACGATTCTCGCTGGTATTTTCACCAAATATAACCTCAGAACTTGGGTATTCACAAAAACAATCAGTATGTATTTGGACCAATAGATTCCAAAAACACCAACTTTAGAGAAATGACCATCCGAATCAAGATTTGAACCCATATATGACACCCATTTAGTAATCTCATCATTTGCTTGGTCGACTAACAAATTGTAAAAAAACCCGACAAACTAAAAATGCCAAGATCAAGACCTTAACACTTCGTCATATTTATTTACCTGAAAAAAACTTAAAAAAAAAAAAAACCCAAGAATCAACAAATAGGCATACCATATACATGTCAAAAATCATTTGCAGGACTACATTTTACTATAATTTTTGTAGTATGGCATCGAGAGCGCAACATCTAGATTGATAAATGCTAAGAACCAAAGGATATGGAGTAGCACATCAAAAAGATCAGTTATGTACTTTCTTTATCTACTTACTTGTTTCCCTTAATTTTGAACCAGGCCTCTGCACATTGCTTATGAGCAGCAGCCAAATCATCCTTGCAAGAACAACCAAGTTCAATAGGCACTTCAGCCTCCAGACTCCCTTCATCGAAGCTCAAATGACAAATCCTGCAGTCCACCTTAACTTTAGCCAAATGTAGCTTTATCTCTGGTGTCCCGTGCTCAAGATCTACCTCTGACACAGAGGATCCCCTCTCCTTCACAATCTCATTGCAAGAACCAGGCTGACTTGAAGACCTTTTCCCTTCATCGTCTGACTGATTGTGGTGACGGTGACTACTTTCATTCAGAACACCAACATCATCTACAGCAGCAGCAACAACATGGGGTTTTTGTGAAGCATCCATTTTTAAAACCCAGTTGTCTAATCTTCATGTAATGGCTTTTTAAGGCAGAGATCATCAATTGCTACCAAAGGTAGAGAAGCTCTCTCTATTTAAGCTCCCAAAACCTCTGCTACGCAAAAACAAAAGTGTGAATAATTCCCAAGACTTTTTCAACAACTTGGCACTGGCAATTGGCAGGTGCTATCTCTCTGTCCCCCCTCCTTGTGCGTGTCAGTGTGAACAGCGCCTGGAGAAAAGGAGAGAGGGTAAAAGATATTATAGACGGAATACAGTATCATTCAACAAGTACAAGAAATGATATTGGATGGTGTATGCTAGCTTCTCTTTTTTAAGATTTTGCTCTTGTGGCTGTGTGCTTTCATTATTGATCTACATAATTGGCAGAGTCGGTGCAGACAACAACATGGGAAGCTAGAACGGCTAAGCTGATAGAAATTGCAAAAGCAAAAAAGGGCTTTAAGGAGATGATTTGATGTTGGAGAGACTTATCAAAAACTGTTATTTTTCCTTAGACAGCATGGGCTAACGTTTGTCTCAAAAGAAGATTTCAATTAGTCCTCTTTGGTGCTTTAAGGAAATTAAAAAAATAATAATCATTTTTTTATTTATAATTAAAAAATAATGTTTTTAGATTATTTTAATATATTAATATTAAAAATAAATAATTTTTTATATAAAAAAATAATATTAAAAATAATATTTTTTTAAAAAAATAATATATTTCTAAACCAAAAAAAACTTTCAAAATCAATTTTCACAATTTTTTCTGCTCTTTTCTAAACATCCGAACCCGTGCACCCTCTGATTTTGATGAGGTGTCTCTGCTTTAAGCTCTCAAGAGGTCAATATTGCCCATGATTTTTAATACAAGTTACGTTGCGATAAGGGTACTATGGACTTTCCAACAATCATATGCCCTTATACGAGTGTCTTATCTTTCATTTTTTCTTGAACAATGAGCGTCTTCTTATCTTTTATGAAAAGTAGAGTTATGCTGTTCCATGATTGTACATGATTTTTCGTCATTTTAGATATCTAACGTCATTGTCCACTGTCTTAAATTTAGTTTTCGGTCAAATGTGGACCCCGCCTTGCTACGTGTCTAAAAAAGAATTGATATTTTTAAATACAGTTGTAGCTGATATGATGGTGTATGATTACTAATTTTAGTTTTGTGGTCTTACCTGATTCGAGCGGTTTTACTTTTACCCGCACGATACGCTGAATTAATTTTATGTTTTATATTTTATTATTTAATTCCTAAAAGTATAATGGATAAAATTTATTAAAAATCATTTTTTTATTAAAAATTGATTGAATATTGTTATTGTTAAAATATATTTTTGATAAAATTTGTTAGAAAATTTGCTAAGAAAATTAAATGATTTATTACAAATTTATTGCGACGGATACCTTGGTTAAAAAATACAAAAAAAGACCCAGTAAAAAAAACTGACTCGAACACCTTGGTTATAAATTTTTTAAAAAAATATGAAAAAAAAGTTCCCATTTATTAAAAGAAAAAAAGGAAGCAAGTCATAAAACAAATGCAAGGGGAAAGTATTTTTTTTAAGAAAATCATTTGACTTGAAAATTTAAAAACTATGTTGCGGGCTTAGTGAACAATTTTTATAATTGTTTAGATTAAATAAATCAAGAGTATTTGTCAATCCAAAATTAAAATATAATATCTATATATATAAAATTAAATATAATAAAACAGATCACCACACTTTATTATAAAAATACCAACATCGAAGTTTTAACATCTAAAACTATCATTGTTATTACTGTTAAAATAATAAAAATTGTCATATAATCTCAAGAAAAAAATGCTGAAAAAAATTAAAAAAGTAAGAAAAAATAATTAAAATTCTTCTTATTGTTGTTGTTGTTGTTGTTGTTGTTTTTGTTGTGTTAATAATGAAAAAAAGAAAACAAAAGTAAATGAAAGATTAAAAAAACTCTAAATAACTTAGACAATCAAACAAAAAAATAAAATAAAAATTATAAGGTAAAAAAATCACTTGACTGAAAAAAAAACCAATAAAAAACATAATAGAAAGAGAAAATAAATAAAAAAACATAAAAAAAAAATTAACCCAAAAAAGTGTATTTGACTTGAAAATTTAAAAAATTGACCACACTATGTTGCGGGCTAAGCAAACAATTTTTATAATATATGCAAAATTTAATATAATAAAACAGGTCATCACAACCTTTTATAAAAACAACAACATTCTTGCATCTAAAATTATCATTGCTATTACTATCAAGATAATAAAATCTATCAAATTATCCTCGGAGAAAAAAAAACTCAAAAAAAAATGAAAGCAATAAAAATAACTAAAATTATTATCATTATTATTATTATTATGAAAAAACAAAACTAAACAAAAGGTTAAAAAAATTAAAACTCTAACAAAAAGAAAAAAATATCAGGTAAAAAAAATTAACCTGACTTTAAAATAGAAAAAAACCCAATAAAAAACTAAAAGAAAAATATGAATTTTCAAATGATTAACATAAAATTTAAGAGCCAATTTAAAATAAAAATTAACACATCAGTAAATAGGAACATGAAAAAAGTTAAAAATAGAAGATAAGAGCAAACTTATATATACATGGACAAAAGTTAGGATTATTACATGAGTAAAAAAATAAAAAGATTAAAATAAAAAATAAAAAGTATAAGAGCTAACATGAAAATCAAATGTCAGGGATTAAAATCAAAAATTAAAATTACAAGGGTCGAAATGAAAATCAAATATATTATCAATTTAAATCAAATGATAAAATTGATAAAATCAAAACTTGTGTATTGACTTTATTGAGTTATTTAACTTTAATCTGAAAATTAAAAGAACGAGGACCGAAGTGAAACATTAACATTTAATTAATTTCAATCAAAGAACCCAATCAAATTAAATCAAAACTTATATAACAGAAATCAAGACCAAATACAAAATTGAAAGTTGAGGGACCGAAGTGAAAAAGTAAACATCCTGGGGGCCTCTTTTGAACTTGTACGTTCAGAAGAGAGAGAAACGTGGCTAGCGGGTTTAACCGCCCACTGCCACATCCATGGTCATCCGTTGCCGAAACGCGCCGCATCGGGAGGAAGACCACGCGGTGGGGCTTCGATTTGGACGACGGTAGACAATTTCCTGTGACCGGAGCATACCTCGCGCGCCACCTTAACAGAGCGTAAGACATAATACCGTGGGTCGCGTGCACCGCACACGCCAACAATAAACCAAAATAATAATAATTTAAAATGGTCAATTACTGGCTTGTCCCAACTGAGAACTTGTCTTATTAGGGGTTAAATCAGTATTTAGCCAATTCAGGAAAATAATAAAAAATGCAAAAGTGTGGCGAACTGGACCGGACTGATCCGCGCAATGACCACAAGCCCCTCAATCTGGCGGTGGTTTTTGTCGTTTTCAGGGATATTTTCGTCAACACATTGTTTATCGGTGGAAAAAAAACGTTCACGTGCGAAGAACCGGAACAAATATCTAGTTCATAGTGAATAGTAGCAATCCGTTCTCTTTTACTAATGTGCTAATCAAACATTTATGCTGATAAAAAATATTATATTTTAAAATGGTTATATATATATATATATAAAAGAGTAAATATTTTAAAAAATAACTGCATTTATTAAAAATAACGTAGTGTATAGATGACACTAGAAGAGATGACAGTTAAAAAGCAGGATGTTCGGGTTGTGAAGTCATCGTCAGCCATTGACTGTCGCATTTAAACTGGAATAGTATAAATACTATTTTGCCAGAAGTGATAAGCTTTGTGCAGGGCTAGTTTGGTCGTTTTGACAGGAATTATTAATTGCCAAGGGACAACTCAACTTTTTTCTTAATAACGTACTCGGTATAAAAAAGCATGTTACCTTTAAAAAGTTGTTTTTTTCATAGGTTAATCAGGTACAATTTGATATTTTTAACTTTTATTATAATATATTAACATGTAATAAGAGATTCCTTTTTTAATTATAGCTGATTATTATTTAATATTTTATATTCCAGTGATTTAAAAAAAAATATGCGCAGGTTTTATTTTATATAATTTAGCTTTTTCAACCCAAATTTACCACTCAATTTGATATTTTTTAGGAGAGAGTATGATTTATATGAAAACTAAACTGAAGAAAGTAGATTTATATGGCTTGAAACTTTTGTTTTGAAATCTTATTTGATCTTCAATTATGGCATATCTAACTTAGCGTATCAGGATCAGCAATAGATGATCTTATTTATATTTTTTTCAATTAAATATTTATGTTTAATGACATTTTTAATATGTTCTATCTTGTATAATATTTTTTATTTTTTTCAATAAATTTTATGCATTTCTTGATTTTCATTGCAGATTAATTTTTATGAAAAAGTTATTAAATACAACCAGGGAAATAACTCGTCGTTTTGCTCATGGATAAAGGTTTTTCCTCGTATTAATGTGATCGCTTGTGTGTGTACTCTCATGTGTTTTCATTCTTCTTTTTTTGTACTATTTAAATGCATTATAAAGACTAAATTATCCCAAAAACTAAAAGAAAAAATTGCCAAGCTTGCATCCAGGGGCTCAATTGCAAATTCACACTTTTGTTGATAGGTGTCGATCTGGAATGTATCAGAACCATTGAAAAACACTTGCTTTGTATTATCAAATCGAGCACGAAATCTAATGCTAAATTAGGATCCATACACCGCAGCTTATCGAAGAGCAGCATGTGGATTTTTCATGCCCGTGACAATTCACGCAGCCAAAGAGAAGACCTTTCCATCGACTTCGCCTAAAAAACAATGTCCTGCTTGCGCAAGTAGTTATTTTAATGGACTAACGTGCGCCACGGGACAAGGAAGAGAGCAAAGCTTTATGGCCTGTAACTGTAATGTCCAAGGATCTAAAGACCACGCATAAGAAAGCATCATGACTGAGAAAGCTTAAGCACTGTAATGGCGGATATAATCCAGTTTCATTCTTCAACCGCGTCAAGTCTTGAATACAATTTTCAGAAAAAAAATATCTGTAGCTGTGTAAGCAAAATGACCTCTCTTCGCCAGGAATGAGCCTCCACATGAAATCATTTCTTAACTTCTATAAAAAGCAAATAATCGATGACAACTAAATTAAGTTGAACTATACCATCCTATAATAAAGCAGTGTCGCGAGAGGAAATAAGTAACAGGTTTGGTAAAGGTCAAGCAGGCATCTGGGCTGATATTATTCCTGCCATTGTGCCCATCAATTTCTTTCTTCCCTCCTCGAAATGCACATGACCATTTCTTAAATTCTGCTCAGACATTCCCGTTTGTGAGCCAACAGGAGTCCCATGAGACATTCTGTAGCTAACAGCATTGCTAGGTATCTCAGTGCTGCTATTCTCGAGGCCACTCTTGATCCATGCAATATTGTTCAAATCTGTAGCAATTGAGATTAATTCTTGACTCGAGAAAGGAGGGGGCTCATCATATTCAACAAACTCAGGCCCCAGCAAAGAGCTTGGAGGATGACCTCCGCTTGGTGTTGCACAGCAACCATACCCACATTGTGAAGGAACATTGGGCTCACGATGAACATCTTCAAGGAATCTGCAAGATCCCGAGTCTGGTTTGGGTGTTTGAATCAAACAACCATGAGTTGGAATTGTTCTTGTAAGTCCAGAACCCAATTTCGGATCATTGGGGGGGTTATAAACTTTAAATGCACTAACACGCGCCACGGGACGAGGAAGGGTGGGATTTCCATTTGGTTCTGATGCAAAATTGACCTCATTTGTTTGAAGAATGTTGTCTGTTTCAACTTTGTCTTCATGCTGGCTGCGCTGATCATCCATTGTGACATCTCTTACTTCCATGGGCAAGGATGAATTGACATCACAAACTGAAAGAGTTTCTTCTGATGATGCCCCTGTTCTTTCATTGCTGCCATCTTCCATCGCATCACTGGTTCCTTGTTTCAACCTAACCAGATCTGCCCATCGGCGCCTCAGAGTAGAATTCCAATGATTCTTGATTGAATTATCAGTTCTACCTGGCAAAAGCCTAGCAATCGCTGCCCATTTGTTTCCATGCTTTGCATGAGCTGCAATTATAATACGATCTTCTTCATCTGTACCAATAGCCAGCGAATGAAGGTTAAAATTTGCAAATTACATGCACGAAAGCAAAAAATGAAATCCAAACTTCACATGAACAAGTTACTTCGCAATATGGACCTCTACAGTAAGTTATTATTGAGCTTGATTATAAAAACATGAACAAAGAACATCAAGAGTGCCCAAATGTCATCACACAGTTATCATCCCACTCAAAAAGTCCCTTGGGAGAGGCATTCAGACACTTACAACTGCACCTTTCTGATTGTGCAAGACTGTAGGATTTCATACTTGCAACGAGTTTTGAGAGAAGGCAAGTTGGGCAGACCTAAATGATAAAAATTCAACAATTTTAAGGTGCGTTTTCAAGTCTCTGGGGTTTTAATATGGTTAAACTCAAGTCTTTTTTCTACAAGCTACACAATAGTGATCTTGTAAAGTATGGTGGGGAATAATGGTGTACAGAGGACTAAAGTTTCAGCATCTGTAGAAAAACATGGTATCAGAGCAAATATTGAATTTTTTTTCTTTGAAATCGAATAGCTGTTTTTTCTCTTCTGGTTCGGAACCCAGAACTCGATTTGCACAGTGCTTGTTCATCAAGAGCACTGTTCATACACAACCAATCCCCACAGAAAAAAACACCCAATAGTGAATCTTGAATTTGTTTTCTTGATCCGTATTTGTTCTCGAATTATTTATCTCGTAAACTTATTGTTCATACCCAGGAAGTCCAGATTTTCCCGGAAAAATCAAACCCAGATTTTCCCGGAAAATAGAGCCCAGATTTTTCCCGGAAAATAGAGCCCAGATTTTCCCGAGAAAAAAAAAACCCACATCACAAAAATCCACTCACCAACCCAGAAATCCATTCATCCACCCACCGAAGAACACCCAAATACCACAAACCACGAACAACCACAGATCCAAACGAAAAATATCAGAAACCCGAGACCCACAAAACCAGAAAAAACCCAACAAACCATCCGAACATCTTCATCTCCGAAAACCAGCAACCACAGACGAGAAGAAAATCAACCCACAAACAATGGAACGATTGAAAACAGATATGGTAGAGATCGGCGAAGGACAAAAACGCATAAGAGAAGGGCAACGAGAAATAAGGCAAAGGTTTGAAGAGATAGAAGAAGAATGTCGCAGGCTCAAAGAGGAGACGATGAACATAGCCAGTCAGAGTGATTACAATCAAATCAGAATCAATCTGATACTTGGCATTTTACAGAGGCCGGCGGCTTGGGGAAGAGAAATGGAAGAAAGTGAATTAGGGCAAGCATTTTATAGAATTTGCCAGAAATAGTCTTGGCCAAAGCAGTATAGTCGACCGAAATAGTGGGGTTGACCAAAGCAGTGGTGTTGACCGCAGTGATGGTGTTGGCCAAAGCAGATGGTTTTGACCGCAATGATGGTGTTGACCGAAACAGTGGTGTTGACCGAAGTGGGGCCGATCGAAAATACAAAAATGCTGGGTGGGTTAATGTGTTCTCACTGCAGAGAAATAGGACACTCAAACAGAGGTGTTATAAAATTATTAGCTACCCGGATTAGTTGGACTTTACGAAAAAACCTCGAAAAAATTTCTGAAAACATCTAGTTCGTCTGACAGAAGCAGATCTGGCACAACCACATCGAATGTGGTCCATCCAGGTATCATCAAAAATGAATTTGTACACTCTATTATTACAAAGAATAGTACTTGGATTATTGATACAGGTGCATCTCATCATATGACTAGAGATTCCGATAATTTAATATGCCATAAACCCTCTTTACGAACAGATATAACTCATCGCTAATGGTAGTACCTCCCTATTACGGGGAAGGATCTCTTGTTTTAACCGATACTATTACACTAGATAATCGTTCTTATTATTCCATCTCTTGCATATAATCTCCTCTCGGTTAGTCAAATCACGACTACCCTCGAGTGCACGGTCACGCTTTGGCCTTTGTTTTGTGTTTTTCAGGACATTCTAACCCGGAAGATTCTTGGTTATGGTGTTAGACGGGGCAACCTGTATTACTTGGAATTAACGAAACAAGGGGGGTTAAAGTTAGGTCATGCTCATCAGACCACCCGTACAGATCAAGCTCAGGCTCTCGGTGGGTTATGGCATCGACTGACTCGGACATCTTTCATTTGGGTACCTGAAGAAGCTACAACCGCACTTATTTTCAAGGTTAAGTATTTTGGATTTTAAGTGTGACATCTGTGAACTAGCAAAAAGTCACCGTATTTCCTATTTGCCAAGTTTGCATAAAAGTGTAGACCCATTTGCAGTTATTCACTCTGATGTTTGGGGTCCTGCAAAGATCTCATCTTTTCTAATGCACGATACTTTGTTACCTTTATTGATGAGTGTACTCGGATGACCTGGATATCTCTCCTCCGAAATAAAAGTGAAGTAAGTACTGACATTTCAGAATTTCAGAAAATGGTGTTGACCCAATACCAACGCATGATTCGTACACTTCGATCGGATAATGGTACGGAATTTATGGATCAAGTGCTAGGTAACTTCTTACAACGTCACTGAATTCGACATCGGACATCCCGCACATATACTCCACAGCAGAATGGATTAGCCGAAAGAAAGAACGAGCAAATTATGGAAATAGTTCGGGCCTCACTATTTGGCATGAATCGCCAAAATACTATTGGGGTGAGGCGATCAAATCACTGCGTATTTAATAAATCGAACACCATCCGAGTGCAATTGAATTTCGGTCTCCTCAATAGAAAATGGAATCTCTTCTCTCGGTTCCTCACCTTCCAAATTTAGAGCCTCGAGTATTTGGTTGTACGGTATATGTCCACATCCCTAAGGTTCAGCGAAGCAAACTCGATCCGTGTGCCAAACGGTGCATGTTTGTAGGTTACTCGGAATTTCAAAAAGGATATCGGTGCTATGATCCTCATCATCGAAAACTACATGTGACCTTGGATGCGCTCATTTCGCGAATCCGAACCCTACTATTCAGAGGCGTTCCGGTTCTTCTCTTCGAGGGAGACTAACAATGAAGAGAATGAAGATATATTTGAATTAGAGGAAATGAGACCAAGTCGGGATGATAAAGATATATTTGAATTAGAGGAAATGAGACCAAGTCGGGATGATAACATTGAAGTCAAGCACTGCACCAAAATGATCTCACTAATGACCCCCTATATCTTTGGAGTTACCAACGCCTACACCATTAACCGAAGAATCAACCGAGAATGTCTCTCCTCAGTCACCTCGGGTAATCCTAAATCCTATCCCAATTGATATAAATGAAATTCTGTCTTAGAAAATAATGAGACCCATAGATACCCACAAAGACTAAACCGGGAGTCCCAAAGAAACAATATGAACCCGATCCAAAACACAAAACTAAATACCCCATCAACAACTATATTTCTACCCATAGATTATCTGAATCATATGCATTTCTCGTTAATCAATTATCCAATGTGTCTATTCCTAGTAATGTACAGGATGCATTAGCGGACCCAAAGTGGACCAAGGCAATGAATGAGGAAATGGAGGCTTTGCGGAAGAATAACACGTGGGAGTTATGTCAACTACCAACAGAAAGAAGAAAGTTGGATGTAAATGGGTGTTTACAGTGAAGTTGAAAGCAGATGGGAGCATTGATAGATACAAAGCAAGGTTGGTAGCAAAGGGATATACGCAGAAGTATGGGGTGGACTACCAAGAAACCTTTGCCCCGGTTGCAAAAATAAACACAATTCGGATTCTCATATCGATAGCAGTGAATCGAGACTGGGTCTTACAACAATTTGATGTCAAGAATGCCTTCCTGAATGGAGATCTTGAAGAAGAAGTTTATATGGAATTGCCACCCGGAGTGAAAACCAAGTGCTCACAAGAAACGGAAGTGTGCAAATTAAAGAAGGCTTTATATGGGTTAAAACAGTCACCTCGGGCATGATTCAGAAGATTCTCATCCACGATGAAGGAGTTTGGCTATAAGCAAAGTAATTCAGATCATACTTTGTTTATAAAACACAAAGGAGGGAAGGTAACGACATTAATAGTATATGTGGATGATATGGTCTTAACAGGAGATGATCTAAAAGAAAGAAAGGCACTACAACAGTTTCTGGCATCGAAATTCAAAATGAAAGATCTCGGACAACTGAAGTACTTCTTAGGGATTGAGGTCTCGAGGTCGAAAACGGGAATATGTCTTTCACAACGAAAATATGTGTTGGATTTATTAGCAGAAACTGGAATGCTTGCATGCAAACCGGTAGATACACCCATGGAAATGAATCACAAACTGGGACAAGCAGAAGATCAGATGTCAGCTGACAAAGGACGTTACCAACGATCAGTTGGGAAACTGATATATTTATCACATACACGGCCAGACATAACATATGCAGTCAGTATGGTAAGTCAGTTCATGCATTCACCAGGAGAGGAACATATGGAAACAATATATCGGATCATAAGATATTTAAAATGTGCACCAGGAAGAGGATTACTATTCTCAAAGAATAAAGTTCATGAAATTACAGGATACACAAACTCAGACTGGGCAGGAGATCAGACAGATAGAAGATCGACGTCAGGATACTTTACCTTTGTAGAAGGTAACCTTGTGACGTGGAGAAGCAAGAAACAGAAAGTGGTCGCCAGATCAAGTGCGGAGGCGAATCACCGAGGTATGGCTCATGGTGTGTGCGAGTTGTTATGGATAAAGCATGTGTTACGAGAATTGGGAGTTAATTACGAGTCATCCATGAGTTTATACTCGCGATAATAAAGCAGACCATCGAAATTGCACACAACCCTGCATACAACATGATCGTACTCAAACATGTTGAAGTCGACCGACATTTTATTAAAGAAAACCTTGATCGAAAAATCATACAATTTCTGTTTGTAAGGTCGGAAGATCGGTTGGTGATGTTCTCACAAAAGCGATTCAGGAAGAATCTTTCACGGTGCAATTAACAAGTTGGGCATGATAGATATCTACGCTCCAACTTGAGGGGAGTGTTGGAAACCATTGTAAAGAGAGAATAAGAGTCGTTATAATAGAGTTTTTATAACTAAGTTGAAAGACAGTTGTAAAGAGAGTTTTTATAGTAGGAGTAGCCTATATATATATTTCAAGATCTGTAACATGAAATATATTGAATTTGAAGGAAAAACATTACTGAAAGTCACCAGTATTTCCTATTTGCCAAGTTTGCATAAAAGTGTAGACCCATTTGCAGTTATTCACTCGATGTTTGGGGTCCTGCAAAGATCTCATCTTTTTCTAATGCACGATACTTTGTTACCTTTATTGATGAGTGTACTCGGATGACCTGGATATCTCTCCTCCGAAATAAAAGTGAAGTAAGTACGACATTTCGAGAATTTCGAAAATGGTGTTGACCCAATACCAACGACAGATTCGTACACTTCGATCGGATAATGGTACGGAATTTATGGATCAAGTGCTAGGTAACTTCTTACAGCATCACGAATTCGACATCGGACATCCTGCACATATACTCCACAGCAGAATGGATTAGTCGAAAGAAAGAACAGGCAAATTATGGAAATAGTTCGGGCCTCACTATTTGGCATGAATCGCCAAAATACTATTGGGGTGAGGCGATCAAATCCACTGCGTATTTAATAAATCGAACACCATCCGAGTGCAATTGAATTTCGGTCTCCTCAACAGAAAATGGAATCTCTTCTCTCGGTTCCTCACCTTCCAAATTTAGAGCCTCGAGTATTTGGTTGTACGGTATATGTCCACATCCCTAAGGTTCAGCGAAGCAAACTCGATCCGTGTGCCAAACGGTGCGTGTTTGTAGGTTACTCGGAATTTCAAAAAGGATATCGGTGCTATGATCCTCATCATCGAAAACTACATGTGACCTTGGATGCGTCATTTCGCGAATCTGAACCCTACTATTCAGAGGCGTTCCCGGTTCTTCTCTTCAGGGAGACTAACAATGAAGAGAATGAAGATATATTTGAATTAGAGGAAATGAGACCAAGTCGGGATGATAAAGATATATTTGAATTAGAGGAAATGAGACCAAGTCGGGATGATAACATTGAAGTCGAGCCTGAGACCAAAATGATCTCACTAATGACCCCCTATATCTTTGGAGTTACCAACGCCTACACCATTAACCGAAGAATCAACCGAGAATGTCTCTCCTCGGTCACCTCGGGTAATCCTAAATCCTATCCCAATTGATATAAATGAAATTCTGTCTTAGAAAATAATGAGACCCATAGATACCCACAAAGACTAAGCCGGGAGTCCCAAAGAAACAATATGAACCCGATCCAAAACACAAAACTAAATACCCCATCAACGAACTATATTTCTACCCATAGATTATCGGAATCATATGCATTTACTTGTTAATCAATTATCCAATGTGTCTATTCCTAGTAATGTACGAGGATGCATTAGCGGACCCAAAGTGGACCAAGGCAATGAATGAGGAAATGGAGGCTTTGCGAGAAGAATAACACGTGGGAGTTATGTCAACTACCAACAGGAAAGAAGAAAGTTGGATGTAAATGGGTGTTTACTGAGTGAAGTTAAAAGCGAGATGGGAGCATTGATAGATACAAAGCAAGGTTGGTAGCAAAGGGATATACACAAAAGTATGGGGTGGACTACCAAGAAACCTTTGCCCCGGTTGCAAAAATAAACACAATTCGGATTCTCATATCGATAGCAGTGAATCGAGACTGGGTCTTACAACAATTTGATGTCAAGAATGCCTTCCTGAATGGAGATCTTGAAGAAGAAGTTTATATGGAATTGCCACCCAAAGTGAAAACCAGGTGCTCACGAGAAATGAAAGTATGCAAATTAAAGAAGGCTTTATATGGGTTAAAACAGTCACCTCGGGCATGGTTCGGAAGATTCTCATCCACGATGAAAGAGTTTGGCTATAAGCAAAGTAATTCAGATCATACTTTGTTTATAAAGCACAAAGGAGGGAAGGTAACTGCTCTAATAGTATATGTGGATGATATGGTTTTAACAGGAGATGATCCAGAAGAAAGAAAGGCTCTACAACAGTTTCTGGCATCGAAATTCGAAATGAAAGATCTCGGACAACTGAAGTACTTCTTAGGGATTGAGGTCTCGAGGTCGAAAACGGGAATATGTCTTTCACAACGAAAATATGTGTTGGATTTATTAGCAGAAACTGGAATGCTTGCATGCAAACCGGTAGATACACCCATGGAAATGAATCACAAACTGGGACAAGCAGAAGATCAGATGTCAGCTGACAAAGGACGTTACCAACGATTAGTCGGGAAACTGATATATTTATCACATACACGGCCAGATATAGCCTATGCAGTCAGTGTGGTAAGTCAGTTCATGCATTCACCAAGAGAGGAGCATATGGAAGCAGTATATCGGATCCTAAGATATTTAAAAAGTGCACGGAAGAGGACTATTATTCTCAAAGAATGAAGTTCATGAAATTACAGGATACACAGACTCGGATCAGGCGGGAGATCGAGGCAGATAGAAGATCGACGTCAGGATACTTTACCTTTGTAGAAGGTAACCTTGTGACGTGGAGAAGCAAGAAACGAAAGTGGTCGCGAGATCAAGTGCGGAGGCGAATACCGAGGTATGGCTCATGGTGTGTGCGAGTTGTTATGGATAAAGCATGTGTTACGAGAATTGGGAGTTAATTACGAGTCATCCATGAGTTTATATCTGCGATAATAAAGCGACCATCGAAATTGCACACAACCCTGCACAACATGATCGTACTCAAACATGTTGAAGTCGACCGACATTTTATTAAAGAAAACCTTGATCGAAAAATCATACAATTTCCGTTTGTAAGGTCGGAAGATCGGTTGGTCGATGTTCTCACAAAAGCGATTCAGGAAGAATCTTTCACGTTGCAATTAACAAGTTGGGCATGATAGATATCTACGCTCCAACTTGAGGGGAGTGTTGGAAACCAATTGTAAAGAGAGAATAAGAGTCGTTATAATAGAGTTTTTATAACTAAGTTGAAAGACAGATTGTAAAGAGAGTTTTTATAGTAGGAGTAGCCTATATATATATTTCAAGATCTGTAACATGAAATATATTGAATTTGAAGGAAAAACATTCATGAAAGTTTGACATGTTGGAAACCAATTGTAAAGAGAGAATAAGAGTCGTTATAATAGAGTTTTTATAACTAAGTTGAAAGACAGATTGTAAAGAGAGTTTTTATAGTAGGAGTAGCCTATATATATATTTCAAGCATCTGTAACATGAAAAATATTGAATTTGAAGGAAAAACATTCATGAAAGTTTGACATGAGTATCGAGCAAATATTGAATTTTTTTCTTTGAAATCGAATAGCTGTTTTTCTCTTACGGTTCGAACCCGAACTTCGATTTACACTGATGCTTGTTCATCAAGAGCACTGTTCATACACAACCAATCCCCACAGAAAAAAACACCCAATAGTGAATCTTGAATTTGTTTTCTTGATCCGTATTTGTTCTCGGATTATTTATCTCGTAAACTTATTGTTCATACCCAAAAAGTCCAGATTTTCCCGGAAAAATCAAACCCAGATTTTCCCGGAAAATAGAGCCCAGATTTTCCCGGGAAAATCAAACCCAGATTTTCCCGAAAAAAAAAAAAACCCACATCACAAAAATCCACTCACCAACCCAGAAATCCATTCATCCACCCACCGAAGAACACCCAAATACCACAAACCACGAACAACCACAGATCCAAACGAAAAATATCAGAAACCCGAGACCCACAAAACCAGAAAAAACCCAACAAACCATCCGAACATCTTCATCTCCGAAAACCAGCAACCACAGACGAGAAGAAAATCAACCCACAAACAATGGAACGATTGAAAACAGATATGGTAGAGATCGCGAAGGACAAAACGCATAAGAGAAGAGCAACGAGAAATAAGGCAAAGGTTTGAAGAGATAGAAGAAGAATGTCGCAGGCTCAAAGAGGAGACGATGAACATAGCGATCGAGTGATTACAATCAAATCGGAATCAATCGATACTTGGCATTTTACTGAGGCCGGCATTGGGAAGAGAAATGGAAGAAAGTGAATTAGGGCAAGCATTTTATAGAGTTGCCAGAAATAGTCTTGGCCAAAGCAAGTATAGTCGACCGAAATAGTGGTGTTGACCAAAGCAGTGGTGTTGACCGCAACGATGGTGTTGACCAAAGCAGATGGTTTTGACCGCAATGATGGTGTTGACCAAAGCAGTGGTGTTGGACCGAAGTGGGGCGATCGAAAATACAAAAATGCTTGGTGGGTTAATGTGCTCTCACTGCGGGGAAATAGGACATTCAAAACAACGGTGTTATGAAATTATTGGCTACCCGGATTGGTGGGACTTTACGAAAAAACCTCGGAAAAATTTCCGAAAACCTCTAGTTTATCTGACGAAGCGGATCCGGCACAACCCACAGCGAATGTGGTCCATCCAGTATCATCGAAAATGAATTTGCACACTCTATTATTACAAAGAATAGTACTTGGATAATTGATACAGGTGCATCCCATCATATGACTAGAGATTCCGATAATTTAATATGTTATAAACCTTCTTTACGGACAGATATAACTCATCGCTAATGGTAGTACCTCCCCTATTACGGGGGAAGGATCTCTTGTTTTAACTGATACTATTACACTAGATATTGTTCTTATTATTCCATCTCTTGCATATAATCTCCTCTCGGTTAGTCAAATCACGACTACCCTTGAGTGCACGGTCACGTTTTGGCCTTTGTTCTGTGTTTTTCAGGACATTCTAACCCGGAAGATTCTTGGTTATGGTGTTAGACGGGGCAACCTGTATTACTTGGAATTAACGAAACAAGGGGGGTTAAAGTTAGGTCATGCTCATCAGACCACAAGTACAGATCAAGCTCAGGCTCTCGTTTGGTTATGGCATCGACGACTCGGACATCTTTCATTTGGGTACCTTAAGAAGCTACAACCGCACTTATTTTCAAGGTTAAGTATTTTGGATTTTAAGTGTGACATCTGTGAACTAGCAAAAAGTCACCGTATTTCCTATTTGCCAAGTTTGCATAAAAGTGTAGACCCATTTGCAGTTATTCACTCTGATGTTTGGGGTCCTGCAAAGATCTCATCTTTTTCTAATGCACGATACTTTGTTACCTTTATTGATGAGTGTACTCGGATGACCTGGATATCTCTCCTCCGAAATAAAAGTGAAGTAAGTACAGCATTTCAGGAATTTCAGAAAATGGTGTTGACCCAATACCAACGACAGATTCGTACACTTCAGTCAGATAATGGTACGGAATTTATGGATCAAGTGCTAGGTAACTTCTTACAACGTCACGGAATTCGACATCAGACATCCTGCACATATACTCCACAGCAGAATGGATTAGCTGAAAGAAAGAACAGGCAAATTATGGAAATAGTTCGGGCCTCACTATTTGGCATGAATCTGCCAAAATACTATTGGGGTGAGGCAGTCAAATCCGCTGCGTATTTAATAAATCGAACACCATCCAGTGCAATTGAATTTCAGTCTCCTCAACAGAAAATGGAATCTCTTCTCTCGGTTCCTCACCTTCCAAATTTAGAGCCTCGAGTATTTGGTTGTACGGTATATGTCCACATCCCTAAGGTTCAATGAAGCAAACTCGATCCGTGTGCCAAGCGGTGCGTGTTTGTAGGTTACTCGAATTTCAAAAAGGATATCGGTGCTATGATCCTCATCATCGAAAACTACATGTGACCTTGGATGCGTCATTTCGCGAATCTGAACCCTACTATTCAGGAGGCGTTCCCGGTTCTTCTCTTCAGGGGGAGACTAACAATGAAGAGAATGAAGATATATTTGAATTAGAGGAAATGAGACCAAGTCGGGATGATAAAGATATATTTGAATTAGAGGAAATGAGACCAAGTCGGGATGATAACATTGAAGTCGACGATGCACCAAAATGATCTCACTAATGACCCCCCTATATCTTTGGAGTTACCAACGCCTACACCATTAACCGAAGAATCAACCGAGAATGTCTCTCCTCAGTCACCTCAGGTAATCCTAATTCCTATCCCAATTGATATAAATGAAATTCCTGTCTTAGAAAATAATGAGACCCATAGATACCCACAAAGACTAAACCGGGGAGTCCCAAAGAAACAATATGAACCCGATCCAAAACACAAAACTAAATACCCCATCAGCAACTATATTTCTACCCATAGATTATCGGAATCATATGCATTTACTGTTAATCAATTATCCAATGTGTCTATTCCTAGTAATGTACAGGATGCATTAGCGGACTCCAAAGTGGACCAAGGCAATGAATGAGGAAATGGAGGCTTTGCAGAAGAATAACACGTGGGAGTTATGTCAACTACCAACAGGAAAGAAGAAAGTTGGATGTAAATGGGTGTTTACAGTGAAGTTAAAAACAGATGGGAGCATTGATAGATACAAAGCAAGGTTGGTAGCAAAGGGATATACGCAGAAGTATGGGGTGGACTACCAAGAAACCTTTGCCTCGGTTGCAAAAATAAACACAATTCGGATTCTCATATCGATAGCAGTGAATCGAGACTGGGTCTTACAACAATTTGATGTCAAGAATGTCTTCCTGAATGGAGATCTTGAAGAAGAAGTTTATATGGAATTGCCACCCGGAGTGAAAACCAAGTGCTCACAAGAAACAGAAGTGTGCAAATTAAAGAAGGCTTTATATGGGTTAAAACAGTCACCTCGGGCATGGTTCGGAAGATTCTCATCCACGATGAAAGAGTTTGGCTATAAGCAAAGTAATTCAGATCATACTTTGTTTATAAAGCACAAAGGAGGGAAGGTAACTGCTCTAATAGTATATGTGGATGATATGGTTTTAACAGGAGATGATCCAGAAGAAAGAAAGGCTCTACAACAGTTTCTGGCATCGAAATTCGAAATGAAAGATCTCGGACAACTGAAGTACTTCTTAGGGATTGAGGTCTCGAGGTCGAAAACGGGAATATGTCTTTCACAACGAAAATATGTGTTGGATTTATTAGCAGAAACTGGAATGCTTGCATGCAAACCGGTAGATACACCCATGGAAATGAATCACAAACTGGGACAAGCAGAAGATCAGATGTCAGCTGACAAAGGACGTTACCAACGATTAGTCGGGAAACTGATATATTTATCACATACACGGCCAGATATAGCCTATGCAGTCAGCGTGGTAAGTCAGTTCATGCATTCACCAAGAGAGGAGCATATGGAAGCAGTATATCGGATCCTAAGATATTTAAAAAGTGCACCGGGAAGAGGACTATTATTCTCAAAGAATAAAGTTCATGAAATTACAGGATACACAGACTCAGACTGGGCAGGAGATCAGACAGATAGAAGATCGACGTCAGGATACTTTACCTTTGTAGAAGGTAACCTTGTGACGTGGAGAAGCAAGAAACAGAAAGTGGTCGCCAGATCAAGTGCGGAGGCAGAATACCGAGGTATGGCTCATGGTGTGTGCGAGTTGTTATGGATAAAGCATGTGTTACAGGAATTGGGAGTTAATTACGAGTCATCCATGAGTTTATACTGCGATAATAAAGCAGCCATCGAAATTGCACACAACCCTGTACAACATGATCGTACCAAACATGTTGAAGTCGACCGACATTTTATTAAAGAAAACCTTGATCGAAAAATCATACAATTTCCGTTTGTAAGGTCAGAAGATCAGTTGGCTGATGTTCTCACAAAAGCAGTTTCAGGAAGAATCTTTCACGGTGCAATTAACAAGTTGGGCATGATAGATATCTACGCTCCAACTTGAGGGGGAGTGTTGGAAACCAGCTGTAAAGAGAGAATAAGAGCTGTTATAATAGAGTTTTTTATAAATTAGTTGAAAGACAGTTGTAAAGAGAGTTTTTTTATAGTAGGAGTAGCCTATATATATATTTCAACGATCGTAACATGAAAAATATTGAATTTGAAGGAAAAACATTACTGAAAGTTTGATGGATAAAAATTCAACAATTTTAAGGTGCGTTTTCAAGTCTCTGGGGTTTTAATATGGTTAAACTCAAGTCTTTTTTCTACAAGCTACACAATAGTGATCTTGTAAAGTATGGTGGGGAATAATGGTGTACAGAGGACTAAAGTTTCATTGTATGGAAAATCTTAGGTACCACTGTACTGATCAGGAATACCATTATTAGTGTGCAACCAACACAAAATTTTAGGGACATAAGACTAACTTGCCATCATTTTAAAAAACTAATCACTTCCAGTTTGGAAAGAGTGTAATTGCAAATGAGAGCTGGGAATTTGCATAACTATCCTAGCAAAGCATGAATAAAGAAGCACAATGCAAGAATAGATTAGCTAAAGAAATATTTCTTCCATCCTAAAGGTTAGCTGAATGTTACTTGTGTTACCATAGATTAGTATATTCATTCTACCCTTTAAAGTTCGAGTGTCTCACACATGCTGTGAACCTGTAACATCATTGTATAGACACATCACCTGGGGATCAACTATGGCTCACCAGAAGCGAGTGAACATGCTTGTGCATAGAAGTGTCCTGTGGCCTGAATTCAGATCTAACGTTACTAAACATTGAATACCAATAAGAAATGTGCTTAGGTAAAATTCTTCTTCAGAATAATCCTGAACTCCTCCAGAAGACTACAACTGATTACCAGGATTATGAACAGTTTCCCCAAGATACAAATTCCAGGCTACATCCTGTTTGGTGCTATCTTATCCTCCAGCTAAATTTCACATTCAATACTGAAATGGCAATCCCGTCAAAATCTAACAGGTTCATCTTACTGGTTAAGGCCCTAAGCCCCTAACTCACTTCCGAGACCAGACATTACCAAGCCATAAATTGTTTATCTCGTAACATCCTTCTAAGCATCATGTCAACATGCAGCAAGACTTTGGAATGATAAAATAAAGTATAAGAGAAATTCAATTGTATGCACCAGAACATCCTGTCACACTATGTTACCTTACTAGTCTGATCATAACAGATGCAAGTTGTGTAAGACAATATCATCAAGGAATTGGCATCTCCTAGAAAAGGGAATACCAAAAATGGAGCTTACTTGAACATGATTATTAAGATGTTTTGTAATCTTAGACACTTTGATTGACTAAAAAGTATCCCTTCGCTCTTACCATTGAGCCTTTAAATGACTGAACAGTTGCGCTCAAATAATTTACACACTGAAATAAGGCATTTTTTTCCATGCCAAAAATAACAACAGCTTAGAAGAAGCCACAGAAAACAAACCATCACAACTAGTAGGAAAGTAAAACATTTTTAATAAAAAAAGAAAACAGACAATCTTTATAATGATTAGGAGAGCAATACCATACCCGTTCCATCACAACCAGTGGTGCATGACAAATTCACATTTCACTTCCAGTTCATATATTTGGAGAGGTATCGACAAGTAAAATGGTAGATAGAACAGATGGGCATACTTAACTAACTATATAAACTGTGCTTAGCAGAGTTTACACCAGATATTGAGTGTTCTAATATCCAATTGCACCCGCCACTGCATCAACCTACATGTCCTCAACTTCATTGCCAAGTCGACAATCATTTAATATATAATTACCCCTCAACCAAACTTTACTATCCAAGATCAGCACCTTTAGAAAGCAAACATTAAACTTGAATGCATGCAGACCGATCTCAATGTTCAAAGATATTAGAAACTCAATCCAACAACCCAACAATAAACAAAATATTCATGCTCGGTATCAGGGATTTTCAAATCCACTCTTTCAACTGCAATTGAAACAAGCTTAAAACTCACAAATCAATCATAATGTCAAAACCCCTATAAAGAATTTATCAATTCACATTCATAAAAAAATAAAATTTAAATGGAAAAAAAAAGATTAAACAAGCGAAACAACTGACAAGTTCGAGTACGGTCAAAATTCCCAACATTTAACAAAAGACTAAAAAAAAATCTACAGTCAACAATAAAAGAAAAAACAGCAAAATCAACAAGAAGAAAACAACCCCCAAAACCCACGAACAAAAGCAAAGAGATAAAATAAATAGTAATGGAGTGACTAGATTTTGGAATTGTACCAGTGAAAGGTTTGCGCTTGAGGCAAGGATCAAGCTGATTACACCATCTAAGCCTACAAGATTTCCCAGACCTGCCTGGAATTCCTCGTGCTATCAAACTCCAATTCCTCGCTCCAAACTTACTCACTAGTTGACTCAGTACTGCATCTTCCTCTGGTGACCACGGTCCTTTCACTTTACCACTTATCCCACCGCTTCCGCCACCGGGCTCACCTGACTCAGCTTCACCATCTCCACCTGTCGGAGAACCCACCTGATTCTCTCTCTCCCTTTCTGTTAATCTCATTGCATTATTGTTGTTTTCAGTTTGATTTTGCATTTTTGAGGTTTCTGTCTTCCTGTGCTTCTCTCCCAAGAAAAAACGAGGTTCTTTTTTTGTGTGAAATACCGACCTGCATAACTGCAAAACGTGAACAGTAAACACAGGGGCTGATGTTTCGGATTCTTTTTTTCCGGTTTTGCACAAACGTTTCATTCGAATTACTGACATGTCCCTATAAAACGTCGACGTATCTTCCTCTAAGAGCAGATATTGGGGCGCCGTTTGGAGTTTTCTGTTTGGTGCTGTTTTGACTTTCGTTGACTTGTAGCAGGTGGGTGGAGTAATGGGATGGAAGTGGGCCCGGGAGTGATCAGTCTTGTTATTCTGTTGCCCTTTTCTTTTCGTGAATTTACTGGAGTATTAGCCAGGCTATATGTGTAAAACAGCGTGTGGTGAGGGTGATTTTGGTGACACCAGATTCTGTTATTTGGTAGGCCAAAGGAACCGCCTTGACAATTTGGAAAGTTTTTGAAAATATAGAAAGCAGAAGGTCTGTGACGATCCTGCCCTTGTCTTCCCCTTAGTTTGTTCACCCTCCCTTGATTATACCTTTCACAGCACAGCATTAACCTTTATGACACCTTAATTTGTGTTGTTTTCATGGTGGCATATGGCATTTGGTAAGCAAAGATTTTAGTAAGGTGGCAGTGTGCCTATCCATTCTCGTGATGCTTTTTACTAACCTTACCCTCTTGTGCCAGTTTAGAAGGCACGTAAAAAAGTCTCTTCAATTAAATAAATAAAAAAAGAAGTAGAAGCTTGTATGTTCAGTAGCCAGCATTCAATCTTGCAAAATGTGCATTAAAAAGCAGATCGCAACACCATGCCTGGGTAATTGTGGTACACTTATCGCCTGGTGTTGGACACGAAGGTGGATGAAGCAAATAGAGGTGGAAAAATTGACTATAAACGAAGGTTCCTGATCATGTATCTCTTTCGAAAAGTGTTTGACCATGAAATACAAGCACACGATGAAAGTCGCATCTTCAATGGTGCGCGCAATCATCAGTTAAATTTATTTTCCGGAGTAATTCGATACCAACATTAATCTGTGGTCATTCAAGGCCACTTTTTTCAGTAACATGAGTGTTTGAAGATCCTTATCTGTTTAGAGTAGATTGCTCTCGTTGAGAATTCTCTGTTATCATCTGCAATTCCTCTTCAAAATTGATACTGATTCCTTTGTGATAAACTTTGGCAGGTGTGCCGATGATAAGCCATACGTGCCGATCTATCAGGTTTCCAGGGAAAAAACCAGAAGCTTGGGTATTGAATTCATTCCTTTGGAAGCTAACATCAAGGAAACCGATGAAAGCTTGAAGGAGAAAGGATTTGTCAGTTTTCCTGCATGCAAGAGCTCAAATAAATAAACGGTGGAGGGTATAGTAATAGTATCCCCTTCCCAGGAATTTAGAACTCGATGCTGATTTTGCTTTCCATATGAACTAAATTTATAATGGAGGCTTTCTCCCTAACTCTTTCGGCTCAGCTAACATGGAACCTTCAATGTTAGCTAGAAACGGAGAGGAGCATTAGCCAATCACAACAAATATTTTGTAGCTGCCTGATGCTTTTTCAGGTCTCAAAATGTCCTACTGGAGTTGTCACTGCCTGTCTATCAATGATGCCAGCAAGGCTTCTTGTGTTGAAACTCGATAGTGAACAAATGAATTCAATTAATGTGATGGGATTTATTATTTTAATATTTATTACTCTCTTGATTTTTTTAACTAGTATTTAATTAAACAAGTTTATGATAAACTATAAACTTGATTCATTATATTTCCCAAATTTTAGCATTTAAATATTTATTTTTTGAATAATATGTTTTTAAATAAAATAATTATATACCAGATATATGGTAAGTTTGTGCGAGGAACCAAAAAAAATGTTAATAATAATTGTTCTTACAGCCTCTAATATTCAAATCAACTCCACCTGTAATTTATGTTTAATTGATAACCTATTGTAATTTAAATTCAATACCCTTAATTCAGAAAACAAATCTTTTTTTATTTTTCTCTTGACTCTTACATCCTGTATTTGGATTTTAACGGCTATTTATTATTATTTTTCATCATTTTTTTCCCCTGATAAAATCTAATTTTTTGGGATATATGAAAGAGATTAATCAACAATATTGATCAATATCTTTTAAATCTTGGATCAACGTCCTAAATAGAATAATAATCCATTCTCTTCTCTTGTAGTGCGCGCGTAAAACATGACTTGTTCATATAAAATAAAGCTAAATTAAAAATATTTAGAGGGTCAATTGCTAAAAGACGTTATTTAAGAGTAAATTAAATTAAATTATTGATATTGTCAAGAATCTGTATAAATTTAGAGGTTATGATGAAATTAGAGAATAATAATAATTGATTTGTACTTTATTATTTTGAATTAGAAGAAGAGAAAGACAGTGAACCATTTGAAAAAAATAAATGTTTGATGAATATTTTTGAAATATTAATTTTAATTTTAATTTTAAAAGAAATATTATTCGCCATTGTGAACCTAGCTAGTTGCCGCTGCCTCTCTTACTGGCTCTCCCTCTCTTTTTCATACGAGGATCCTATTGTACAACAAAGACATTATTTCTGTTGATGTAAGAAAACACATCTCTCGACAACTGTAATTTGTATGCAATTAAAATTTTATTTTATTTTTCAAATTTTTACAGGTTATTTCTCTTGATGTAAGAAAACACATCTGTCGAAGACAACGTCAATTTGTATACAAGTAAAATTCTAATTATTCTTAATAGAGACATAGATATAGATATATAAGATGAATTCCAAATAGAGAAGAGTTTTTAATTTTTTTTTTATATATATATATATATATATTTGTTTTTTGTATTAATTCTTTTGGTTTTTTTGGACAATATTTATATTTTGTCCATATTTATATATTTAGATTTTATTTTATTTTTTATCATTTTATTTTTATTACTTTTCGTTCTGAAATTTTAATTTATATTGGTTACACTGTATTTTATTTTTAAAAATTCCTTTATTGTTTTTCTGTTCCAAGATTTTGATTTGTTGCAGTTTTGTCATTCAATTAAAATTAATTATATATATTGTTTTTTTTTTATTTTGACACTTATTCTTTTAATTTTTTATTTAGTATTGATTCTTTTCTTTTCTATTTTTTTTATATTTCTTGGACAATGTTTATTTTTTGTCCATATTCATTCATTTAAATTTTTGGTTTTTATTTTGAATTTTTGTCATTTTATTTTTTATTGAGATTTTATTTTTATTCAGTTCAATTCTGAAATTTTAATTTATGTTCGTCATCATTTTAAAATTAATATTGCTATATTTTTTTCTTTTTTTTTTTGTTATCTATTATTTTTATCTAATTTTCATATTAAATGATTCTATGACTTTATTGTTTGCACAATAATAGTGATTGTTTTAGTGGTTTTTTTATATATATTTTTTGATTTTTTTTTTAATTATTCAGGTCAATTTAATAATTTTAATTGTTGTAGTAATGATAATAACAATAATGTGAGGATGAATTTTCAATTTATATGTTTTTTTTTCTTTTTGGAGATAGAAAATTAACTACTTATTTTTGTATTTCTTTAATACAGATTCTTTCAAAATTTATATTTTATTTGTTGTGTTTAATTTAAATTGAATTATAGAATAAATTAATCTTAATACAATGTATATTCAATAATTCATATATCTGAATCTTCTTACTTTTTTATAATGATAATTTTATACTGGTTATTTCATTGAAACCTATTAAATAAAAAAAATTATATCCATTTAAAATTCATATATTTTATAGAAAATTTGTACTTCATAAGATTTATTATTTTGTTCAAATTTATATTATAATAAAAAATAACAAATAATTAATATTTTTAGTAGATATATAAGATGAAATTCATATAGAGATAAAGCTTATCAAGTTGCGTAGACGTTGGAGTGCCAAGTCTTAAATATATCCTAAGAAAATAAGGATATCTCAAAAAAAAAATTAAAAAAAAAAAAAACGATCAGCATTCCGAAGAAATAGTTATATATATAGTTCCCAGAATCGATAAGAGTCAGTACGATAACCTGCTGAGAGTTAATGTATTCTGGAGAAGAAAATCGTTCAGATCGAGAGTCCTGCCATGCAGTTTCTTGATCAGGAACCAAGGCCACACTAGCAGCTTTCTGTTTCCGCTTCGTCGACGTCATACTTCTCTTCAAACCCTCCTTCAACACCGTCCCAATCCCTGATTGCTCCAAACCCAAACCCACCACAGTCCCTGGCCCTGATGGCTTCAAATTCACCACCACCACCACCACCAGTTTCGCAGCCGCTTTCTACCATAAACCCACCTTTTCAGGCACGTCCTGCCTTTACTTCACAGCCGCCACCCCCACCGGTATTTGCTAATTATCAAGATACAGATCGTTACTTCAATAGTCTCCCACCTGGATATAGATTCTGCCCTCACGATCATGAGCTTTTGTTGTATTACTTGAACAAGAAGGTCAAGGGCCTGCCATTGCCTATGAACAGGATTGTCGATGTTAATATCTATCAATTCGATCCCGAGGCCCTTTCAGGTTTTATTTTCATCATTAACCGATTAAAGTTTTGATAATATATATACATACATATATATATGTATGTATGCATGTATATTTTAATTTTGACACTATCTACAATTACAAATATTAATTTTTTATGTTTATATGAACAGCTCTATATAATAATCATGGAGAAAAAGCATGGTACTTTTTCACACCGAGGGACAGAAAGTATAGAAACGGAAGTAGACCGAATCGAGCGGCAGGTGGTGGATATTGGAAAGCCACCGGAGCTGAAAAGCGAGTCACGTATGAAAAAGATGTAATTGGAGCTGACAATAAAATCAAATCTCTGAAAATTCTTGTTGGATATAGGAAGGCGCTCGTTTATTATAATAGAAAGGCTCCACATGGTAAAAAAACCGACTGGATAATGCACGAGTTTCGATTGGATGATCCCCCTACTCACGTCAGGAATGATAGAGACGACATGAGGGTACGTACGAACATTGATATTTTTCCCTCTCCAGGTGACATGAAAACATATTCTTATTCTTAATATGATCACTAACCTGTTCTGTCCCTCTCTTTGTTTTGGTGCATGCAGCTGGATGACTGCGTTTTGTGCAAGATTTACAAGAAAAACGAGAAGCGTACGAACGCTAATACTACTTTCACAGTTCAACAAAGTAACGAGGAAAACTCTTTATTGACAATCGAAGGAAATGATGAAGATTACATCAACGAGCATGGTTATGATCCAAGTCGTCTCTCTGCTATAGAGGCTATCTTTGCCGGGGAGATTTACAGCAAGGTTACTAATCCTCTAGAGAATTCGTTCCCGATACTTGATGAGCTGAGCCAGCAACAGACTGATCCAAGCGGATTCCCAGATGCTAATAACTCTTATACGCTCCAAGCCTCACCGATCCCTGCTTTGGAGGAGGCGCCCTTTGGAACTCCTGCTCCAATGGATTTCATCAATGGTGAAGACTTGTTTTACACGCAAATGGAGAACCGGGATGCTGATAACTCTTATATGCTCCAAGCCTCACCGATCCCTGCTTTGGAGGAGGCGCCCTTTGGAACTCCTGCTCCAATGGATTTCATCAATTGTGAAGACTGGTTTTACACGCAAATGGAGAACCGGGATGAATTTCTGATGAGTCCTGCAAACTCTTCTCAATATTATAATATCCCTGGCCAATCTGTTAATCTCTATCCTACCATGCCAACTAATCTTCCAACGAATCCTTCACCTCTTGTCAACATTTCCCCCATGAACACCGCTCCTGCTACTAATGGCACCCTTCCTCCCATGATTACTGCTCCACTCAGTACTGCCCCCCTTGGTCCCGAGAATCCTGCAAGTACTCATCCAACCTCGGAGATGATGAATGTTGCTCCCAATCATCCTGGAACAGCCACCCCAGCATCGCCAAGCGTAGAGTTGGGTTTCTGGGATTCTATGTATTAATTAGTTGATAGACGGTGTAACCACTAGTACTAGTGCTCTAGATATATGTTATCTTTTCGTCAGACTTTCTATTTTGGAGTCTTTTCGACATGGTTTAGGCGCATTGTTCAACGAGCTCATCGCCTTTTAATGACAAGTATGGTATCATTTTTCTCCCCCTAAGATTAAGTGCTTCCACTTGCTGTTCGATCCTGTCTTCTGTACTTTCATGTGTTATTAATTTTTCACCATGAAAATAAAATTTATCTTTCGGGTGCCCTATTTAACAAAAAAATTGTACCAGTTCCGGTGAGATTGCCCTCCGTAGCTTCGGTGGCGCAGTGGATGTCGTGCTAGATTTTTTATATGTAAAATCAGACGCGGAGCTTTAATCGAATCTATATATACTTTGTGGTAATTCCTATGTTATTAATTTTATTTAAATCATAAAATCATCAGACCTCTATATTGTTTGCATGCTTTCCATTTGCATGACTAGTTAACAACTCATCATTCTTACCATACATCGTACATTAATATCAATCTAGGGCATATAGTTCTTCATTGTCGGGGTAGTGGGTTTTTGAAAGCAGGAGTAGATTACAAATAAAGTACGTACAAATCCCTACGTGAAAACTCTTTTCAACAACGAACGATTCTAGGGTTTTTGCTTGCCTGTCGTCTTCGTCTGCCTGATTGAGGCAGAAGATAATTAATTAAATGTTAGATAGATCGATATATATATATATATATATATAACCCTCATAATTAACTCTCAAGTCGATATACGATTCCAGGAAGAAAATGTTTACGAACTCTAATGATTTCTTGAATGGTACCTGTTAAGCTGGTTTGATCTAATAATGGGTCATGTCTGTGTATGTGTTCTTGCTTTCATGTGTTAAATAGTATTTTAGTGTAAGGCATGTGGGGCGGGGGGGTGTAATAGAAAATGTTTTTTTAAGTAATTTTTTATTTAAACATATATTAAAATAATATTTTTTTTGTATTTTTTAAATATTATTTTTTACATCATCACATTCTAAAATATCAAAAAAAAATAATTTTAATATACAATAGAGGTTTTATCTCAAATTATTTTAATTAGCTTCATTTTTTTTTTGCAAAAAACAATTTCAATTATGAATATATTAAGATTATTTTTTTATTTTAATATTAATATATTAAAATTATAAAATAAATTAAAATTGTATCATTTAAAGGTTTTTTAAATAAAAGATAGTTTATAAAATTCTTTTTAAAAATATTGAGTTAAATTACCAAGAGCATAAACAATAGTCCAACCGAAGCCGACTTGTCATCTATGTTAAATTGGGCTTTGGAGTTGTGGCTATAAAGCTTGAGCCCATAACATTGTCCTTTCCCCCCTTTTGTTTTCCTGGTTGCCCGGGAAAATGGAAGGCTAGTTTATGATAATGAATAATAGCAAACCAATTTCATGGAGGCGGCCTTCCTTTCTTCTCCTCTATGAATTAAAAATAATTGGTATATGGAAAAGAAACTGTTCGATAACTATTCTGCTCTTTCAAGATTTTTTTTTTTATAACTTTACATTAACTTTTGAAAGGTGGCCTTCCACCCCAAGTTAATTTAACAGGTTAGCTGGCTTATAACATAATTTGGTGTTTATTCAACCTGTTCGGCCTGACCCCAGCTATATGAAACCCTGGGCTTAGCTCTTTAGTAACAAACTTTATTTTATTTTTCACTCAATCAGGACTTTGTATTCATGCTGAATTTGTAGAAGAATGGATGTCGTTTGCAATAGAAAATATAAAAGCAGCCAAACCCCGTACAGCCCTCTCCGTCGAAGAATGACTGAAGGTGGGAGGCCAACTTGACTATCTGAAGAGTCCAAATGGGCCGGTTGACGGGTTCCGAATGCAAAGATTGAGCCCATGAGGGACTGGCATGAGCCACGGCTACACCGCAGCGCAAACAATTATATCAATACCATGAAACATTTAAAAGAAAAATATCATTTTCCATACAATATAACTCTCTTAAACTATGTAATAAAAAAAACAGAGGTCACGATGTCGTACCAAAATTAATCCTATGAGCTTTTTTCTCTCAATGAATTTTGTTTTTTTTGGCCTATGCTTTTAATCTAACTATTCTTTCCGGCAAGTGTTTAGCCTGTTGGGAGGGTCTACACTCTACACATGTTCTTGGTTCTTAGAGGAGATGGGCTTCACTATGGCGTTGAGTTATGCTATCAACCGGATGGTCGTTGCAAGATCTAACTCTTGAATATTAATTTATCCTTCCTTAGGAAAAATAGTTAACTCCAACACTAGAAGATGATTGGTGTTTTTCAGGAATTTAACCAGGCTCTCCCATAATTGTTAAAATCATGAGTATACGATTGTCTAACTCATCAAAACTCATAAAATCATGATTTTGACAACTATGAGCTCTACTCTTTCTTTTCCATTAGAGTCGGAATTGATCAACCCATTCAATCTGCTTAAAATATAAAGTCATGACTGGCCTGGCAAAGCTTTCTTGAAAAAGACAAGCAAGAGAGTGATTCTCAAAACTTGGTTTGATTTTAAAAAATCCTGTCATATTCCATTCGCTGAGGTTTCATCGATTGTGAAATCCCACCAAGTATGCTTTCGAATTCCAAATCCTTCACCTTTAAACAAGGAAATTTTCTCATGCAAAGATCGATTAGTGACAGTGCATCTTTAATTTCAGGTGGCTGCATGCTTTAACTCCTTTTTCATCTTTGTCTCCTGACATGTGGTGACCATCTTATCATGGGCAGCTTAAATTCCCAGACATCAAGTTGTGGAAGTCTCTTTCATTTTGAAGGGAAAGAATTACAAAAATTGACGTGTAAAAACCTCTTGCCAAGTTTTATTCTTTCCCTTAGATATCGCCTTCCCATGTTTCTTTATTAATTAATGGAAGATGCTCGAATTATTAACCAAGTGCCTAAATAAGAAACTTTTTACAAGAATACATGCCAGCAACAAAAGAGATGCTGGGGTTATTCACGAAAGATTTCTGTGGTCGCGACATGAGCATGCTATCGCATCTTCTTTGTCCTGAATATGAATATATATATATAATTACCTGGGTTTTGAATTGCAAAAATGAAGGTTAGGGTTTCAACCAAAGGAAGATTGTTTGCAAGTTGTTACCTTTTTGGTTACCAATATGATGGAGTGTGCGTTGATGACAAAGGAACATTTGTGTTATATAGATATATACAAAGAAAATTTGGATTTTTTTATTCATTATAAATTTCTTAATATTAACATAATACACATATATACTTATAATATAAATCATCTAATACATACATTTTTTTATCAAATAATAAATTATAGTTGAATAATGAAAACCGATATGAACACTCAAAACTCGAAATATAAAGTATAAATATTTAAATATAAAAAAATTGTTGTATAATGAATAGATTTTGAGTATAAAAAATAATTGACACATGAATGTCACTACAAATACAAAGTTAATGGAAAGCAAGATTTTAGAATGAAAATTGAAGAGACCAGTTTCATTTAGTTGTCATGAAACTTAGAAATGAAATTCAAGAGTTCAATACACATTTAAAAACAGTTCGAGTTGTATGATATTAATAGAAAATGAAGTTAATCAAAATTAATTAGTAATGAAAACAAAGTGTAATTACAAGAGTAAAGGAAAAGAATTACAGATGCTTTTGTTTTGGCTGAGGCAAGAACGTAAAAGAAAAAAAGGATAAAGACAATAATGGCTTTTTAATGATTGATTTAATTGTAATAGCAATCTAATTGCTTCAGCTGTAGATTGAATGACACATGTGATGTTACAGCTACAATTTTGCTTCATCTGGTGTGTGTATAGCAATTAGTATGTTCACGAATATATATAGTTATAAAAAAATGTAAGGGTTGACTAATTGCATCATCTATATTTTGAAAGAGGTCAACTTTGGAGCAGCTGGTTGGTTATCACTCAGGCACCTATAATCTTGATGTACAAATGACTTATGCAAGAATTTGACATCATATCAAGAAATGATTTAGTTAACAACTTAGACTATTAGTTAAGACTCCATTAGAGAATAACGATCGGAAAACTGTAACAAAAAGAGATGTGCACGCTTTCCGACCAACCAAAGTGCACGGACCAAGTTCTCACAGCGAAAATTGCGAACCCAACAGGACCACACATACACACCCAGAATCAATGAAGTCCATCAAAGCGCCAATCATTTTCTTTTATGGAAAGATATGAATGCCCCTCCAGTGCTTGTATGACGGCAGAATGGGGTCTGGCTAGCATTTGTGATATCCAATCTCTGAGATGACTCACTTTAGCACATTGTTAACGGTGCTAATTGATCTCAAAGAATGACAGAACCTGTAATCAATGACAAGGGTTCGAATTCCAGAAAATTTCGATATGAGTGGAGAGAGCGAGGTGCTTGCATATATAATCTAATTAATAGTTTAACGTTTTTGGGTTCAAAACGAGCAATCTGTCTTAGAAATATTAATATAAACAGTGTCCATCTATTTGTTGAAGTCGGCTGCACTTGCTAACCCATTACAAATTCCCCAAACACACAAATCAAATCAGCTGGATTATGAGAACGCGAAACTGAAAAAATGTCAACGGCAACTTGGGCCCCAGAACATTTTGGATTACAAGTCACCTTCAAAGATGGAGGTCTTGCTGCCAACCTAATGGGATTTTTGTATTTAAAATCTCAAGTAGCCGAGACAGCCCATGCCCTACTTCCAATGCACACCTGAATAGAAGCTATAAAAGCCGCTCCAGGCAAATTAAGAGTAGGGCATAGAGCAGGAGGGTAATATTCTCCTTTTAGGTGAGACGCTGCAGGTTGGATCTGATCCATGTGACATTGAAAATTCTATTGCTAGCTAGAGAGGTACCGGTCCATCTAGGTCTCACTGAATCGCTAATCATTTTGAATATTTTAGGGTTCCATAGCTATTCAATCTAAAGCCCTAGAGAATCTTATTTTACAGTAAAGAAATGCTCCACCGCCACGAAGAAAATCTAATTTCATGAGGCGACCAAATCTTGTGTTCATTCCATGAAGAAATTAAAGAACATTTCAAGGCCACATATCTCTCTCCTTTAATTATGATGTCTTATATAATCATGTCCATGTCTATATTGCCACCATTTGTTTTATCCTTCTAAATTTTGAGACCGCAGAGAAATTTCTTTCCCTACCTGGTACAGTACGAATCACTGCAATATAAGTGCTAGCTTACTTTTACTACCAATTTGGATCTATCCCACAATTAAAATTAACTAACGAGCACACCAAACTAAATAATAGTGTAACACAATTAAAAATGAAATGAAATAAACAATAAAAAAAATCAAACTGCTTAAAATATATACATATGAAACTAAAAATAAGAGGGTAACTGGTCTACCGATTCATGAAAAAACCAGGATCTATCTATTAGTTATTCATATAAAACAAAACAGCATTTATATTTTCTTTAAACTCATAAATTTAGTTTGATTTGGCACGAGTTAAATATGATTTTATTGATTTTTAAGTTTTTAATTTAATTTTGCATAGATAAAAGTTGACTTATAAAATAACAGGAGCATAATTTTGACAGCAATAATTGAAAATCATTACTCTCAGTTAAAAGCACCAAAATTCAAGGGCTGGTCACTGCAGGTTAAAAAGTTCGAGTACTCGTAGACAAAAAAGCTAGCTGTGACTGTATATCATTTATACGCAGATAGCTACCTACCTCCATGATTATTTAGTTTTGTCCACGGCTAAATATATATTCGATTCAAGTAGAGAGAAGAATGGCGCCAGCAGCTGTGGTACACAAAAGCTAGCTGAATATTGTAGCTGTGATTACAATTTTAACCAATGTAGGACCTCCAATGGAAACGATAGAAAAGCTAAAAACCAAAAATTCTGAAAATGGGAAAGATAACATTTAAATAATTCAATTGTTTCCATGCATCGACGAAGTTCATTGGCTGTATACATGTGACTACTCTACTAGAGGGATGTCACAGAAAGTAATTGAAACTATATATAGTTATTAAACTTGGTATGTTCTAGTGAGCTAGATGCATTTAAATCTATTAGTTAACAGACAAATTAATTTGTGATTTTATTGACCCCGTTAAATCTGGTTATAAACTTGTATATCCAATATATTTTTTTTATATAAAAAAAAAGATAGAATCTAAATTGATTGAATGTATAACAAAACCACGTCCTTGCCCTCATTTTAGAATCACATCCCAATCGGAGTCTGAAATGCTGGGGGACAATAGTGCAAGCATGAGCACCCACTGAACTGAAGAAGAGGACAATCTTACACTGAAGCGCATGGTAGCATTTTGGCAGGGTTCTTCCAGGGTCCCTTTGCTCTAGCAGATGGGTTAGCAAGGGCTGGGTGGATCGAAAATTTGTGTCCTGCAAAGATGAGACATTTGTTCTCAGAAGTGAACCCCTTGTGATGGAAACAAACCGAGATGCAACCAAAAACTAAACTTTCAAATCAGACAGTATCGGGCAGCCACTTTTACCCCACTATAATGTATGCGCGAGTAAAAATATGTGGTGGGTGGGGTCTGTGTAGCACCATGGAAAGCCTGCACTGTGCTTGTGGTCCATTTATGCCTC
>CM063597.1:13823197-13840865 GCA_032356905.1 Salix exigua
GATTTTAGTAAGGTGGCAGTGTGCCTATCCATTCTCGTGATGCTTTTACTGACCTCACCCTCTTGTGCCAGTTTAGAAGGCATATAAAAAGTCTGTTCAATTAAATAAAAAAAAGAAAAAGAAGTAGAAGCTTGTATGTTCAGTAGTCAGCACTCTTGCAAAATGTGCATTAAAAGCAGATCGCAACACCACGCCTGGGTAATTGTGGGACACATATCGCCTGGTGTGGGACAAGAAGGTGGATGAAGCAAATAGAGGTGGAAAAATTGACTATAAGCGAAGGTTCCTGATCATGTACTCTTTCGAAAAGTGTTTGACCATGAAATACAAGCACACGATGAAAGTCGCATCTTGAATGGTGCAATCATCAGTTAAATTTATTTTCCGGAGTAATTCGATACCAACATTAATCTGTGGTCATTCAAGGCCACTTTTTTCAGTAACATGAGTGTTTGAAGATCCTTATCTGTTTAGAGTAGATTGCTCTCGTTGAGAATTCTCTGTTATCATCTGCAATTCCTCTTCAAAATTGATGCTGATTCCTTTGTGATAAACTTTGGCAGGTGTGCCGATGATAAGCCATACGTGCCGATCTATCAGGTTTCCAAGGAAAAAACCAGAAGCTTGGGTATTGAATTCATTCCTTTGGAAGCTAACATCAAGGAAACCGTTAAAAGCTTGAAGGAGAAAGGATTTGTCAGTTTTCCTGCATGCAAGAGCTCAAATAAATAAACGGTGGAGGGTATAGTATCCCCTTCCCAGGAATTTAGAACTCGATGCTGATTTTGCTTTCCATATAAACTAAATTTATAATGGAGGCTTTCTCCCTACTGTTAACATGGAACCTTCAATGTTAGCTAGAAACGGAGAGGAGCATTAGCCAATCACAACAAATATTTTGTAGCTGCCTGATGCTTTTTCAGGCCTCAAAATGCCCTCCTGGAGTTGTCACTGCCTGCCCCTATCAATGATGCCTGCAAGGCTTCTTGTGTTGAAACTCGATAGTGAAAAAATGAATTCAATTAATGTGATGGGATTTATTATTTTAATATTTATTACTCTCTTGATTTTTTTAACTAGTATTTAATTAAACAAGTTTATGATAAACTGTAAACTTGATTCATCATATTTCCCAAATTTTAGCATTTAAATATTTAATTTTTGAATAATATGTTTTTAAATAAAATAATTATATACCAGATATCTGGTAAGTTTGTGCGAGGAACCAAAAAAAAAATGTTAATAATAATTGTTCTTACAGCCTCTAATATTCAAATCAACTCCACCTGTAATTTATGTTTGATTGATAGCCTATTGTAATTTAAATTCAATACCCTTAATTCAGAAAACAAATCTTTTTTATTTTTCTCTTGACTCTTACATTAATGTTTTTCAACACCCACATCCTGTATTTGGATTTTAACGGCTATTTATTATTGTTTTTCATCATATTTTTTTTTCCTGATAAAAATCTCATTTTTTTGGGATATATGAAAGAGATTCATCAACAATATCTTTTAAATCTTGGATCAACGATCCTAATAGAATAATAATCCATTCTCTTCTCTTGCAGTGCGCGCGTAAAACATGACTTGTTCAACATTACTTGTTCATATAAAATAAAGCTAAATTAAAAATATTTAGAGGGTCAATTGCCAAAAGACGTTATTTAAGAGTAAATTAAATTAAATTATTGATATTGTCAATAATTTGTATAAATCTAGAGGTTATGATTAAATTAGAGAATAATAAATAATTAATTTGTACTTTATTATTTTGAATTAGAAGAAGAGAAAGACAGTGAACCATTTGAAAAAATAAATGTTTGATGAATATATTTGAAATTTTAATTTTAAAAGAAATATTATTCGCCATTGTGAACCTAGCTAGCTGCCGCTGCCTCTCTTTCTGGCTTTCCCTCTCTTTTTCATACGAGGATCCTATTGTACAACAAAGACGTTATTTCTGTTGATGTAAGAAAACACATCTCTCGACAACTGTAATATGCAATTAAAATTCTATTTTTTTCAAATTTTTACAGGCTCTTTCTCTTGATGTAAGAAAACACATCTGTCGAAGACAACGCTAATTTGTATACAAGTACAATTCTAATCGTTCTAAATAGAGAGATAGATATAGATATATAAGATGAATTCCAAATAGAGAAGAGTTTTTTTTATATATATATATATATATATATATATTACTATATATATAAAACCCGTGGCCTTTTCACGAGACACAGCATACTTGTGCACACAGACACAGACCTGACTTGTGGATTACAATGATATTTTTGTTGCTTTTTTTACTTTTTTTTCATTTCGGTTTTTTTTTTGCTTTTTTTTCTTTTTTCCCTCCGTTTTTGCTTCTTTTTTTTTCCTTTTTTGTATTTTTTACTTATTATTTTTTTCACTTTTTTTTTCCTTTTTTATCTTCTTTTTTTTCTGTTTTTTCTTCTTTTTTTTTGCTTTTTTTTGTATTTTTTACTTATTATTTTTTTCATTTTTTCTTATTATATATATATATATATATATTTTCTACTTATATATATTTTTTTGTTTTTTAATAATCGAGGTGTCCGAGCTCGCTTAAATGCACCACGATTAATCTCCATATCCAAATTTTTTGATAATCAGGGTGTCCAAGCCAACTTATACATACCACGACAATCACCGAACCTACATTTTGTTTTCTAAAATGTTTTCCTGCTGGTATATATTTTTTTTCTTTTTTTATAATTTTTTTATTTACCTATACATTTTTTTTAACCGGGATCTCCGACCAGCTTAGGCACACCATGATTAATTCTTTGGCCAATTTTAAAAAAAAACAATATGGATTGCTACAGTGCTTTTACGCTTATACTTTTTTTTTTTTGTTTTCTTTCGTTTATATATTTTTTTGTAACCATGGTCTCTCACCCAGCTTAAGCTCTTTTTTTCACCTATATTTTTTTTTTCACTTATATATTTTTTTATAACCATGATCTTCGGGCCAGCTCAAGTGCACCACCACTACTCCTCAGACCAAATCTATTTTTTGATAATCGGGGTATCCAGGCCAGCGTGGACACACCATGACTAATCTTTCAACCAATTTATTATTTTTTTATTATTTTTTTTCCTTATATATTTTTTTGTTCACTAATCTCCAAACCAATAATAATGATAATTTTAGTGATTATTTTTTTATAAAAATATTTTGATTTTTTTAAAATATTTTCCTGAAATTTTAATTTATATCGGTGATCATTTTAAAAGTAATATTACTCTATTTTTTCCTTTATTCGTTTTTTTTTTGTTTTCTGTTTCTTTATTTGTTCTTTAGATTATATGATTTTATTATTTATGCAATAATAATAATAATTTTAGTTATTGTTTTTTTATAAAAAAATCTTTTTTTTTATTTTTCATGGAAATTTAATTATTTTAATTGTTTTGGAAGTAATGTTGGCAATAATTTTAGCTTTAATAGCAATGATAATGACAATAACGTCAGGATGAGTTTTCAATATATGTTTTCATCTTTTTGTTGATAGAAAATTAACAACTTATTTTTTTTATTTGATTATTATAGGTATTTTCACAATTTATATTTTATTTTTGTTTGATTTAAATTTAATTATAAAATGAACTAATCTTAATACAGTGAACTTAATAATTCAGATATCCGAGTTTTCTTGCTTTTTTAATGATGATGATAAATTTATGCTGGTTATTTCGTTTGAAACTACTAAACAAATAAATTTATATCGATTTTAAATTCATATATTTTATAAAAAACTTGCACTTGACATGAATTCTGCACAAATTTATTATTTTAGCTAAATTTATATTATAATAAAAAATACACACAATTAATATTTTTTACATTGAAAAAATTTTGTGTCGCCCGCGGTGAAACGCGGGGGCATTGTCTAGTATATATATATATATATATATATATATATATATACACAGATATATATAAGATGAAATTCATATAGAGATAAAGCTTATCAAGTTGCATTCCGAAGAAATAGTTATCCTAAGAAAATAAGGATATCTCAAAAATTAAAAAAAAAAAAAACGATCAGCATTCCGAAGAAATAGTTATATATATAGTTCCCAGAATCGAAAAGAGTCAGTACGATAACCTGCTGAGAGTTAATGTATTCTGGAGAAGAAAATCGTTCAGAGAGTCCTGCCATGCAGTTTCTTGATCAGGAACCAAGGCCATCGACGTCATACTTCTCTTCAAACCCTCCTTCAACACCGTCCCAATCCCTGATTGCTCCAAACCCACCACCGTCCCTGGCCCTTATGGCTTCAAAATCACCACCACCACCAGTTCCCCAGCCGCTTTCTACCATAAACCCACCTTTTCAGGCACGTTCTGCCTTTACTTCACAGCCACCACCCTCACAGGTATCTGCTAATTATCAAGATACCGATCGTTACTTCAATAGTCTCCCACCTGGATATAGATTCTGCCCTCACGATCATGAGCTTTTGTTATATTACTTGAACAAGAAGGTCAAGGGCCTGCCATTGCCTATGAACAGGATTTTCGATGTTAATATCTATCAATTCGATCCCGAGGCCCTTTCAGGTTTTATATTCATCCTTAACCGATTAAAGTTTTGATAATATATATACATACATATATGTATGTATGTATGTATGTACTATTTATAATTACAAATATTATTTTTTTCTGTTTATATGAACAGCTCGATATAATAATCATGGAGAAAAAGCATGGTACTTCTTCACACCGAGGGACAGAAAGTATAGAAACGGAAGTAGACCGAATCGAGCGGCAGGTGGTGGATATTGGAAAGCCACCGGAGCTGACAAGCCAGTCACGTATGAAAAAGATGTAATTGGAGCTGACAATAAAATCAAATCTCAGAAAATTCTTGTTGGATATAGGAAGGCGCTCGTTTATTATAATAGAAAGCCTCCACATGGTAAAAAAACCGACTGGATAATGCACGAGTTTCGATTGGATGATCCCCCTACTCACGTCAGGAATGATAGAGACGACATGAGGGTACGTACGAACATTGATATTTTTCCCTCTCCAGGTGACATGAAAACATTTTCTTAATTATTCTTAATATGATCACTAACCTGTTCTGTCTCTCTCTTTGTTTTGGTGCATGCAGCTGGATGACTGCGTTCTGTGCAAGATTTACAAGAAAAGCAAGAAGGGTACGAACGCTAATACTACTGTCACAGTTCAACAAAGTAACGAGGAAAACTCTTTATTGACAATCGAAGGTAATGATGAAGATTACATCAACGAGCATGGCTATGATCCAAGTCGTCTCTCTGCTATAGAGGCTATCCTTGCCGGGGAGGTTTACAGCATGGCTACTATTAATCCTCTAGAGAATTCGTTCCCGATACTTGACGAGCTGAGCCAGCAACAGACTGATCCAAGCGGATTCCCAGATGCTAATAACTCTTATACGCTCCAAGCCTCACCGATCCCTGCTTTGGAGGAGGCGCCCTTTGGAACTCCTGCTCCAATGGACTTCATCAATGGTGAAGACTGGTTTTACACGCAAATGGAGAACCGGGATGCTAATAACTCTTATACGCTCCAAGCCTCACCGATCCCTGCTTTGGAGGAGGCGCCCTTTGGAACTCCTGCTCCAATGGACTTCATCAATGGTGAAGACTGGTTTTACACGCAAATGGAGAACCGGGATGAATTTCTGATGAGTCATGCAAACTCTTCTCAATATTATAATATCCTTGGCCAATCTGTTAATCTCTATCCTACCATGCCAACTAATCTTCCAACGAATCCTTCTCCTCTTGTCAACATTTCCCCCATGAACACCGCTCCTGCTACTGATGGCAGCCTTCCTCCCGTGATTACTGCTCCACTCAGTACTGCCCCGGCCCTTGGTCCCGAGAATCCTGCAAGTACTCATCCAACCTCGGAGATGATGAATGTTGCTCCCAATCATCCTGGAACAGCCACCCCAGCATCGCCAAGCGTAGAGTTGGATTTCTGGGATTCTATGTATTAATTAGTTGATAGACGGTGTAACCAGTAGTACTAGTGCTCTAGATATATGCTATCTTTTTGTCAGACTTTCTATTTTGGAGTCTTTTCGACATGGTTTAGGCGCATTGTTCAACGAGCTCATCGCCTTTTAATGACAAGTGTGGTATCATTTTTCTCCCCCTAAGATTAAGTGCTTCCACTTGCTGTTCCTGTCTTCTCTACTTAATTCCATGTGTTATTAAAATCAGACGCGGTGCTTTAATCGAATCTATATATACTTTGTGGTAATTCCTATGATATTAATTTTATTTAAATCATAAAATCATCAGACCTCTATATTGTTTGCATGCTTTCCATTTGCATGACTAGTTAACAACTCATCATCATTCTTACCATACATCGTACATTAATATCAATCTAGGGCATATTGTTCTTCATTGTCGGGGTAGTGGGTTTTTGAAAGCAGGAGCAGGAGTAGATTACAAATAAAGCACGTACAAATCCCTACGTGAAAACTCTTTTCAACAACGAACGATTCTAGGATTTTTGCTTGCCTGTTGTCTTCGTCTGCCTGATTGAGGCAGAAGATAATTAAATGTTATATATATATATATATATATATATATATATATATATATATATATATATATATATATCCCTCATAATTAACTCTCAAGTCGATATACGATCCCAGGAAGAAAATGTTTACGAACTCTAATGATTTCTTGAATGGTACCTGTTAAGCTGGTTTGATCTAATAATAGGTCATGTCTGTGTACGTGTTCTTGCTTTCATGTGTTAAATAGTATTTTAGTGTAAGGCATGTTTTTTTTTTTTTTTTTTTTTTGGGGGGGGGTAATAGAAAATGTTTTTTTAAGTATTTTTTTTATTTAAACATATATTAAAATAATATTTTTTTGTATTTTTTAGATATTATTTTTTACATCATCACATTCTAAAATATCAAAAAAATAATAATTTTAATATACAATAGAGGTTTTATCTCAAATTATTTTAATTAGCTTCATTTTTTTGTTGCAAAAAACAATTTCAATTATGAATATATTAAGAGTATTTTATTTTATTTCAATATTAATATATTAAAATTATAAAAGAAATTAAAATTGTATCATTTTAAGTTTTTTTTAAATAAAAGATAGTTTATAAAATTCTTTTTAAAAATATCGAGTTAAATTACCAAGAGCATAAACAATAGTCCAACCGAAGCCGACTTGTCATCCATGTTAAAACAGCAGCACGTAGAAGTTTGAAATGACTTGAAGGAGAGACTTTCATAGGAAAATAAATATAGAACATGTCAAGTTTCATATGAAATTATTGAGGCGATAACATGAGAAACAATTTATTTACAGAAAGCCTTAATTAATTATGATTTTCATGCATTAGGCATGGTGATCAGAAGAACTAACAGACAAACCGACTCCAACAACTTCAACAAAGTGTAACTAATTGCAACCGAATGGGAAAGGAAGTAAACTGTTACTGTAACAATAAACTGTTACTGTATCAATCTAACATTTATGTTGTGGATTCCCTGATATCGTCTTCTTCCCTGTATAAAACTCTTGTATTGGAGAGAGGGAGGAGGGTTGACGCCGCCCGTTAAATGAGTGTCGTTGAGCATAGTTGGCAAATGTATGTGAAATCCAATGGCCAACACCTGAAAGAGCTGCAATGGCTGATTCTTCGGTTTGGCTTTCTCTTACAGGGGGGGAGGGGGGGAGGGGGATTTGATGAATTTTCAGAAATTATAGTTTTCCTGCACAGGGTAGTGCAAAGGGAAAACTGCTTTAATGTTTTGCCTCGCCAAAGGAGTAGAATTTCCAATATCTCTGAAAGGCGAGCGTTGCGGAGCTTTCAGTCCACTGCTGGTGCCGGCGTGTGGCTTTCTTCCTCCATCACTGAAGGCCGCCTTCTGCTTGCGACAATCATCACTGGCATTGCAGTTTTCCTTCAATCGACAAACCAGAACTCGCTTCTCCGTCTCATTTGGTGGTAAATTTTTAGACCTTGAAGTTTCTTTAGACCTTGCCTTCCTCAGCCTCTCGAGCTCCCCTTGAAGCACGTCTACCTGATTCTGTAGCTCATTCCCCTTGGCTTCAGAAGAGAGGGCTTGCTGTCTCCATTCTTCCACCTGTTAAAAGCCACATTGTTAATTACTGCATGAAATGAGAAATGAAAAAGTACTGACGAGCTGAGGATCAAATGTTGTCGGATAAGTCTTTTACCCTTAACGAAAAGTCCCATTCTATTCATCTCCTGGACTGGCTAATTCATGATCTATCAGCATTTGAAGACAAAAACTAAAGAGGGTATTACTCGAGACTGTTCATATTTACTTTTGTAATCCAGACAATGATAGTTGGATCTTTCCGAGTGCTTAATGTTGTAGAAATGCAAACTTTGAGGGGGAGTGTATTCTGTAAGCCATTTACAAATAGCCAAAATTGTTCCGAGATTTTATTTTTCAGGAGCTTCATCGGGCTAGTTGGTATGTTCCATGGTATTTTGAATGATGCAGTTCCATTGGGTGATTTGGAGATAAAGAAAGAAGCAAAAAAGGAAAAACAGATGACATGGAGCTTGGTTTCTTACAGCAGAATTCAGAGATTGAATTTCACACTCAGAATCAAGCGCTCGATCTTCCCAAAAATCTCTAGAAGCCTGCAACTCTTCCATCTCTTTCCTGACTTGCCGCAGCATCCCTTGCATTTGGGACCATTGCTCTGTCTCAGCCCGAACCTGCTCGATGACTCTCCGCACTATGACCTTGCAGCGCCCAGAGCACGCTTTCTCCTCACTGACTTTGCCTCCTGCAGGAAAAGGTTGCGTAAGGAATGATAACAAAATGTTTCTACCATGTGCATGTGGCAATGGGCCGTGCTCTTAATCCATAGTATTTTGTCTCCAAACCCTTATTTTCTGTCTGTTTTTAGCTTTGGTATGTGCTTTCAAAGACTTTGGCCGAGGATGCTGCATGGAAATTTGCAAAAGAAAAGGGTATGGACTTGGTTACAATAAATCCAGCAATGGTTATTGGTCCTCTCTTGCAGCCAACACTTAATACAAGTGCTGCAGCAATTTTAAGCCTAATAAAAGGTAATTCTTTATGCTAACTGGACTAATCTTTTCATCCTGAACGTAGCCAGTAGTGAACATTTTATCTCAAGAAGTCACTCTTGCAAAGAACAAATTAAAAGCAGAGAAAATTCAGTAGAGAATTTGCTTAAGTGACGCAAATTGCAATTCAAAAGAACTCACTTTATGTTTGTTTGTTAGAATTGTTAAATCTCCCATGCTTGTTTTGAAGAAGATAAAGCCCAAATATCAGTAGTTGTTTCTTTATTGACAAAGAAGAATACTGTAGCAAACTCTGTTTGATAATATTCTTTCCTTGAAGCATGTGGCTATTATCTTACCTCTATGCTGAATGCAGGAGCACAAACTTTCCCCAATACATCTTTTGGATGGATAAATGTTAAAGATGTTGCCAATGCACACATACAAGCATTTGAGCTGCCATCAGCTAGTGGGAGATATTGTTTGGTTGAGAGAGTGGCTCACCATTCAGAAGTAGTGAAGATTCCGCGAGAGCTTTATCCGGATCTCCAACTCCCGGAAAAGTAAGTCTTTCCCCGCTATAATTTACCCTTTCTATTTATTGTTTTGCTCTGATGATTTCTGATCGCAGTCACATCACTCTTGTTCTCCCTCCCTTGATTATACCTTTCACAGCATTAACCCTTATGACACCTTAATTTGTGTTGTTTTCATGGTGGCATATGCATTTGGTAAGCAAAGATTTTAGTAAGGTGGCAGTGTGCATATCCATTCTTGTGATGCTTTTTACTGACCTCACCCTCTTGTGCCAGTTTAGAAGGCACATAAAAAAGTCTGTTCAATTAAATAAAAAAGAAGAAGTAGAAGCTTGTATGTTCAGTACCCAGCACTCTTCCAAAATGTGCATTAAAAAGTAGATCGCAACACCATCCCTGGGTAATTGTGGTACACATATCGCCTGGTGTGGGACACGAAGGTGGATGAAGCAAATAGAGGTGGGAAAATTGACTATAAGCGAAGGTTCCTGATCATGTATCTCTTTCGAAAAGTGTTTGACCATGAAATACAAGCACACGATGAAAGTCGCATCTTGAATGGTTCAATCATCAGTTAAATTTATTTTCCGGAGTAATTCGATACCAACATTAATACGTGCGATAGGATATTAGTATACATATGAGCATGTACACACTAGTATTTCTCTATGCTTATATATAAGAGGCACTCGTATTTTGTGTGAAACAGAAACAGTAACAATATATTCAGAATTTTGAAATTTCTACATTTTCCCTCCATTTCTCTCTTCATCTTCTTCCTCTCAGATTTACAAAAATTGTTCTCCTCCCTTGATATTAACATGGTATCAGAGCTAAAAATGCTCGCGCAGACAACATAAATCCATTGCTTCCGCAATCAAGCTTATTAAAGCAACAAATCAAAATCTCTCCTCTGCGTTCATATTTTTTTTTCGTATTCCAGCTGCCACTGAGTTTCTACAGTGTGTAATCAAAGCAACTGATTCAGTCATGGTTACTGCAGCCCAACTTTAGATTTTACAATCTCCTATTACAGCTCTTATTTCCATGATCTCTACTTCCGTGAATGTGAAGCTTGATGATACAAATTATCTCAATTGGCATTTTCAAATGTGCTTGTTACTGGAGAGCAATGGCATCTTTGGGTTTGTGGATGACACTCACCCATGCCCTTCTCAATCTGCTGTGACAGAATGTGGTACACATAGCTCTCCTTCTTCCTCTTCGATTGGTAGTGATGATGTTTTAATTTGGAAATTGCATGACCGAGCTATTATGCAGTTAATTACTGCTACACTTTCTCCAATTGCAATGTCTTGTGCAATTGGTAGTGTTAGTTCTAGAGACCTATGGAATCGATTAATTGAACAGTTTTCAATTGTCTCTAAGACTAGCATTTTTCAAATGAAGTCCAATCTCCAGAATATTAGGAAAGGGGCTGATTCTGTGAGTCAATATCTTCTCAAGATTAAGGAAGCTAGAGATTACTTAACTACTGCTGGGGTTCATTTTGCGGATGAAGATATTATAATTTTAGCATTGAATGGTTTGCCATCCGAATATAATACTTTTCGGTGTGTTATTAGAGGTCGTGAGAGTGTTATTTCTCTTACAGAATTTCGATCACAATTGCTTGCTGAAGAGAAGATTGTTGAATCAATTGTTCCTGCACATAATTATCTCTCGGCTATGCATGTATCTAAACCTTCTAATGCAGTGTTTGGTCAGCAGCAATCCAGAGGTCCTTCATATGATTCTGGAGGTTCTAGGTTTTTTAATAAGAACAGGGGCAGGGGTCGATTTAATAATGGATTTTGTCAAATGACTCCTCGTCCTCATTATTCTACCAAATCATCACCTATTGCCTCTAGCATGGTGGTATGTCAATTGTGTAATCGAGAGGGTCATCTTGCACCTGTGTGTTCTTCTCGGAGGGATGAGAAACCTGGTTGTGACATTTGTGGTAGAACAAATCATACCACTTGGTATTGTTTCTACAATGACAGGGGTCCCAATTTCAGTGGGTCTACCTCTTCTCCTGCTGTTTCATCTCAGTCCAGTGGTGCTTCTTTTGGTATGCAGGCATTGAATACTGTTGTTCATCCTTCCCACTCTCCTTCCCAGGTATGGTTGACTGATTCTGGCCCTCATTCATCTATGCAAGCAATGCCTACTGTGGTGCATCTATCTACTTCTTCCTCTCGGGTGTGGTTGGCTGATACTGGTGCCACGCACCATATGACTTCTGATCTTCATAATTTGTCTCTGGCTGCTTCTTTGCCTGTCAATGACACTGTGCAAACTGCTGGTGATGAAGGTTTGTTGGTGTCCCATGTTGGAAACTCCATGCTTTCCTCACTTCTGCTAATATTCCCCTGAAATTAGTCTTGTTTGTTCCCCAGTTGCGGCAGAATCTTATGTCAGTGCACAAACTTTGTTTGGATAATAATTATCGACTAATTTTTGATGCCTTGTGTTTTTGGATACAGGACAAGGCCACAGGGAGAATAATCTTCAGGGGGTACAGCAGTGATGGACTCTATCCCTTACCATGTGCTCCTACTTCTAGTTCGGGTTTGTCTTCCCTTTCCTCTTAGCCTCAAGCCTCCTTGGGTCAGCTTATTCTCTCTTCTATTTGGCATAGTAGGTTAGGGCATCCTACTAATAAAATAGTTACCTTGATGTTACATAAGGCTGATGTCCAATGTCCTGTTGATTCTCAGTCTACTATGTGTCATAGCTGCCTTCATGGCAAATTTACTAAGCTTCCTTTTATTTCCAGTTCTTCAAAGTCTGTAATACCGTTTCAAATTGTTCATAGTGATGTGTGGGGGCCTTCTCCTTGTAGTTCTATGGATGGTTATAGATATTATGTGACATTCATTGATGAATGTTCCCGATATTGTTGGATTTTTCCTTTGATTAATAAAAGTGATGTATGTTCTGTGTTCATTGCCTTTTATAACTATGTCCATACTCAGTTTTCATGCCCTATTCAAACTCTTCAAAGTGATGGTGGTGGTGAATACATTAGCAAATCTTTTCAATTATTTCTCACTGTTAAAGGCATTGTGCATCACAAATCTTGTCCCTATACCCCAGAACAGAATGGACTTGCTGAAAGAAAGCATCGTCATTTAATTGAAACAACCATTACTTTACTTCATCAAGTAAAATTGCCTTCTCAGTTTTGGACCTATGCCATCCATACTGTTGTGTATCTCATTAACAGAATGCCTTCCCTAGTTTTGAATAACACATCACCCTATGAAATTCTTTTTAAATCTGTACCTCTTATCACACATTTACGTATCTTTGGTTGTGCTTGTTTTCCCCTTTTGAGTCCCTATAATTCCAATAAATTGCAACCTAAGACTGCCACATGTGTATTCTTAGGATATGCCTCAAATTACAAAGGCTATATATGTTATGATGTTTCTTCTCATAGAACATATGTTTCTCGGCATGTGCTGTTTAATGAATCAGTTTTTCCATATCATTCCTTGGTCTCAGGCTCTAAATCTTCTCCATCTTTCATTGAGTCTCCTCTGCTTGTGCTTGTTGTCAATACTGAGAATGTTGTTGTGATGTCCCAGTCTCCTTCTTGTTCTACTCCTGTTTCTTCTCCTATATTACCTCCTAGGTCCACTGCTACTGCTCCCCTGCATGATCTATCTTCCTCTGTGGATCCTCAATCCAGTTCTGGAAATACTACCATACATAGTGCATCATCTGGTGGGTCATTTGCTCCTGAGGTTATTTCTGAGGTGCAGCCTCTTCCCTCTCTGAATATGCATCCTATGCAAACTCGCAGCAAGAGTAGTATTTTTAAAAAGAAGGTTTATCTTGTCTCTGCTCAGGATTTTTCTTCTACTGATCTGTCTTTCACTGAGCCCTCAGGTTACAAGACTGCCATGAAACATCCTTCTTGGCGACAGGCTATGCAAGAGGAGATAGATGCTCTTCATTCCCAGGGTACATGGACCTTGGTGCCTTTGCCTTCATACAAGAACTTGGTTGGGTGTAAATGGATATTTAAACTGAAGAAGAATGCTGATGGCTCGGTTGCAAGGCATAAGGCCAGACTTGTAGCTCAAGGTTTCAGCCAAGAACCTGGTCTTGATTATGGTGAAACGTTCAGTCCCGTGGTTAAACCAACTACGGTTCGTATTGTTTTAGCTCTTGCTGCACAATCTGGTTGGGTTTTGAGGCAACTGGATATAAAGAATGCCTTTTTGCATGGCATTTTGCAAGAGGAGGTGTTCATGGCTCAACCTCCTGGTTTTGTGGATGTCACCTGTCCTGACTTGGTTTGTAAACTTCACAAGTCAATTTATGGGCTCAAACAAGCACCCCGTGCTTGGAATGACAGGTTTACATCTTTCTTGCCCTCTTTGGGATTTCAGCACACATACTCTAAGTCTTCCCTCTTTGTTAAATCACTTGCTGCTGGTGTTGTAATTTTATTGGTTTATGTTTGTCGCGACGACGATTTTTATGACGCGCCTCGCGCCCCGCCTTCACCCCGGGATTCAGGGGGAGAAACGGCGCGCGGTAAAAATGGGGTTGTTTATAATCATAAAATTTACGATTATAATTCTAAGGAGTCGCCACCTAGTATTAAGGTCACTAGGAACCTATTGGTCTGCGAGAGTCTTGGGTAAGGGGACTGGTTGCGTAAAGGGAAGGTATTAGCACCCCTTATACGCCTTACCTGAAGTAAGCTGTATTGTTGTTTGATTGTTTTTCCTAAGTTAAAATTTTTACACTACATTTCAAAACAAAACATTTTTTCTTTTTGCGGGTGTACTTTACAATGTAATTTTACACCGCAGTTATAAGTTTTTTATATCTACGGATGTACTTTACAATGTAATTTTACACCGTAGTAAAAGAAAATTTGTCCGCGGGTGTATTTTACAATGTAAATTTACACCATGGCAAATGAAACAAAAATATTTAAAATTATATTTTTTTATCCATGGATGTACTTTACAATGTAAATTTACACCCTAATAGATAAAACAAAAATATTTAAAATTAATCATAAACCGGTTACGATATCCAAATTAATCAAAATATGAGAAAGATGCGACATAATTTTTTTACGAAAAATACATATGGAAAAGTAATGGAATTTGGCCGTATGCACAAAAAACAAATACATTCTTTATATTTTTGAATTTTTTTGTAATAACAATAATGGTAAAAAAAGAAGATAATAATTTGTATTTTTATTTTTTATTATTTATTTATTTTTTCTTTGAGGGCTGGGTTGTCACCCCACTGTGGGCTGATAACCCAGCCTTAGTGAACTGGGCTTCCAGCCCACGGGCTGGAAGCCCAGAAGGTAAGGGTTGGGCTTGGGCCGCAACGCGGCCCATTGATGCACGGGCTAGATTGGATTCTAGGCCGAAACGGGGGCCCATTATTGCACGTGCTGGATTGGACTATGGGCCAAAACGGGGGCCCATTATTGCACGGGCTGGGCATAAAAGCCCAGCCCATGTCTTATACGTTCGGGCCAGGCACGAAAGCCTGGCCCAATAAACCTACACCCGGCCCTGCATGAACAGTCGGACGATTACTTCCCACTGCATGCAGGGACGGAAGCTTGAAGACGATGAACAGTGAAAATGTAAATGTGGTGTATGGCGCACCTGTGGGTATGGTCGGGTAGCTGAGGTCGAGGTGATTGTCCTGGTGGTTGTGGCGCCGTAAACGGTGGCCTGTGGTGGCCGGAGGAGGAGCTGGAAGTCGCGGGTCTGCTACTGGTTTGGGCTCACCGTTGCTGCTGGTGCACCCGTCGGAGATGGAGAAGAAGTTGGACCTGATGGTATCACAGTGAGCCACAAGTGGTGGCTTTTAGGCTGCTGATGTGGGAGAGAAATGGTGGTTGTTTCACGGCAGTTCTTAGAGAGAGAATGAAACGATCGGGGAGAGAAGAACCGAAACAGGTCGCTATTTTTCTTCCCTCTTTTATCTTCCACTCTCGGTGTTCTCCTAATCTTACTCTCGGTTTTTTCACTTCAATCTTTTCCTTTTCTTTGTTTCAAACTCTCCTCTCTTCTCTCCGAAATTTCGTTCTCTCAAATCTTTTCCTCGTTTACGTTTTTGTCCCCCTTCGTTTACCATCTGCTCCTCTATTTATAGAGGATCGAGGCACTCCTCATGCATTTTGCATGAGGTCGTTGCTCTCGGTCTCTGCATTCTGCAGAGGTTGTTGCCTCTGTAATTACAGAGGGCTGCAGCCCTGCATTTGCGGAAGATGCGTTCTGCAGTGCATTGTTCGATGTCGAACAGATGCAGAAATTTTTAATTTTTTAATTAATTTTTGTGAGAAATTGCAATTTGGCCCTTAGCTTTATGTTCCCTTTTTATTTTGGTCCTTCTCTTTTGATTTGTGCATTTTGACCCTCAATTGACAATTGGATTCTCAATTCGTTCAATTCAGTCCCTGATTTCATATAATTGACTTAAAAATTCAAACCAGTTTCTGAAAATTCCATTCTCTTCAATTGAACCCGAATTAAATTCAGGAAATTGACTAAGCCCTTGATAAAATTAATTTGGCCAATTTAAAGTATAATTAAGTCCTTGCACTTAATTAAATCCTTCAATTGGACCTTAAATTAATTCCCGATCATAATTGAATTTTAAATTTGTCAACAATTAAATCGAATCAACCCATAAAAAATATAATTATGCCGTTTAACTTAGTTTTTGCACAGATTCATTCATCGATAAATTATTTTTGCCTTAAATTTGTATTTTCTCAATTTTTGGAACCAAAGAAATACGATTGGGCTCGCGAAAACAACCAAAATTTTCACATCAATTTTTCTACCCATGCTGACTCCTTTTATTTTATATTTTTATTTCTTTTGGGGAGTAACCCAAAAATTGGGTTACGACAATGTTGATGATATAATCATCACTGGAAGTGATTCATATGCTGTTGGGGATGTTATTACTGCCCTTACTACTGAGTTTGATGTTAGAGATCTCGGTTGCTTACATTATTTCTTGGGAGTCCAAGTTACTGCCACTGCTACAGGTCTATGTTTGTCTCAATCTCGGTATATTCAGGAACTGCTTGTCAAGACAGATATGCAGAATGCAAAGCCTTGTGCAACACCTTGTCTTCCTTACCAGCGTTTGTTGAAGGATGATGGGGTGCTTTTTCATAATCCTACTCTTTATTGAAGTATTGTGGGGGCTCTTCATTATCTTACTTTCACCAGGCCTGATGTTGCCTTCTCAGTCCACCAGGTCTCTCAATTCATGCAACAGCCTATGGTTACTCATTTCACAGCAGTTAAGAGGATACTTAGGTACCTTAAGGGTACCCTGCATTTTGGGTTGAATTACACTCGGGGTTCATTGGATCTTACAGCATACAGTGATGCTGATTGGGATGGTGATCCCAATGATCGACGCTCCACGACTGGTCAACTTGTGTTTCTGGGATCCAATCCTGTTTCCTGGTCTTCCAAGAAGCAGCACACAGTCTCCAGGTCTTCAACAGAGGCCGAATACAGGGCTCTCTCCTCTGCTTCAGCTGAGTTAGATTGGGTTAAACAATTGCTTATGTTCCTTGGTGTCTCAATCACTCAGCCTCCAGTCCTGTTGTGTGACAATTTATCTTCTATAGTTCTTTCATATTGAGGTTGATGTGCATTTCGTGCGTGAGAGGGTTGCTGCTAATCAGCTTATTGTTCAATTTGTCTCCTCTCAGGAGCAATTTGCTGATATTCTCACCAAGGGCTTGAGCTCCCCTTTGTTCCTCCTTCACTGTCGCAACCTCAAGCTTGGTTTCTTCAAGCCAAAGGTTGAGGGGGGATGATAGGATATTAGTATGCATATGAGCATGTACATACTAGTATTTCTCTATGCCTATATATAAGAGGCATTCGTATTTGTGTGAAACAGAAACAGTAACAATATATTCAGAATTTTGAAATTTCTACATTTTCCCTCCATTTCTCTCTTCATCTTCTTCCTCTCTGATTTACAGAGATTATTCTCCTCCCTTGATATTAACA
>CM063597.1:13841365-13875507 GCA_032356905.1 Salix exigua
CAATTTTGTTGATCACTCTGCAAATTAATTTGGTAAACTTGGACCCATGCTAGAATTCAACCCTTTCTTTTTAAATTAACCTTTCCTCATCATTTCACTCTATAAATCTTGGATAAATTATAAAAACAAATAAACTAGAGAGGATTAAGATTTTCGAGAGTTTAACAAAACCCTGCTTCTTATACCCAAAATCATATCAATTACTATCTTTTTCAAATTTCAATTAATGAAATTTTGGAGAGGATAACAAAAAAATACTTAAGTTAAAAAATAATTAGAGAGAATGTAAGTTAAAAAATAATACTTAGTTAGCCTCCCTGTAATTTTCTGTAAAATTTTATGTCGCGCATTGTCTTGGTTGTTAATGGAAGTTGCTTTGCTTGCAATTGCTATGCTTTATGCTGCTGCATTCACAGTGACCAGCTTAAGTACTTAACTATTCTATTCCCATGGCTGTTCCTGGTTATATTTGGTAATTTTATTTATTAAAATTATTTATTTAATTAAATGATAATAAAAATGAACACTCATAAAAATGATTAAATAACATTAATATAAAAAAATAGCATTTCATGTGAAATAATATCTCTCAATAACAGGGGGGAAATTGAAATCTTATTCATAAACTAGGTAGAATTAAATCATATTTTATAAGAAAATTATAAACTTCTTGTTAAAATTGAAAAAAAAAATAGCCAGCAAAAACAATTCAACAAAAAAAAACAACTTTGAAAAAATAAACTGGAAGAGAAAAATTAGAAGGACTAATGCCTTGTTTGTTTCAAGGAAAGTAAATTCCGAATTCACTTTCCTTGAATTTCCGATGTTTGCTAAACACAGGAAAGTTGTTTTCGGTGTTTGGCAAACACTGGAAACCACTTTCCAGGAAAGTTGTTTCCAGACAAGGAAAACTTAAGTCTTGAAAAAAGTAAAGTGTACTCCTCGCCAAACATCCGGAATACACTTTCCAGTGAGCTAGCTAGTTATTGTTTTTTAAAAAAATAGAAACATGCTAGTATTATTTTTATATAAAAAATAATAATTCTGATATTAACAATTAAAAACACAAAACTAATAATTTAAATCTTAAAAATTCTATTTTTTTAATCACCCTAAATTAAAATTTTGCATTGAGATTTTGATTTAAAATTAAAAAAAAACTTATTTTAAGCTTTTAAAATTGGAAAAAATATATATTAATAATAAGTTTTACTTAAAAAATATTTCACAAGCTTATTTCTCTATAATATGATATGACATATATTGTTATATTTTATAAAATAAGCTATGTATGAATATAGGATAAAATAAAAAAATTCATCATTATACTTTTAGATTTCATTTTTTTATTTTAAGTGATTAAATATTTTATATTAAATATTTTATATATATTAGATAATCTTGAAAAAAAATTAATTTATTAATAAATTATTTTTCAGTTCATTTTCCATAACACTGCCAAACATCGGAATTCACTTTTCAGGAATTCACTTTCTAGTAAACCACCTTCAGGAATTCACTTTCCGGAAAGTGAATTCAGAATTCACTTTCCAGGAATTCACTTTCCAGAATTCACTTTCCAGGAAACCATTTTCCAAAGAAACAAGCGGGACTAAACAAACTAATGTAAAAAAAGATGGTAGATAGAGAGAGGCATATGCACGTGGTCCTACGTGTCTATATTTTTTTTTTCAATGTGTGAGAGACATTATATTATATAAAAACCTAAAAGACATATATTCATTGAAGTACCAGACTCATCGCAATGTGGACTTGTTGTTATTTTTTATTTGCATGTAGCACGAGTTTGTTCATCTTTTATTTTTATTTTTTCCTCTCGTGAACAGTTTTTGTATGTTTTTGCCACAGCTGGTAGGGCAAAAATGGGTTCAAAACTTAGTGTCACGGATGTAATTGAGCGCGTACGGACCGGTCCGGTTTGTCACATTTTTTTTTAATATTTTTAAAATGGATAAATACAGATATAACTCCTAATAAGTCAAAATTCATGAATTAGAAACAGGGATAGCCCAATAATTGACCGTAATTTTTTTTTTTTGAAATGCTGTCGGCGAGTGCAGGACATGTGACCGACAATATTCTGCCGCACGCCTTGTTCAAGGGGCGCGTGACGGATGATAAGGGGTGGTCGGAAATGGGCTCTCGTCCTCGCCTTCATTTTGTCTTTGCTCGGGCTTCCACCAGGTGCGATGTGTTTTTATCACAAAGTGGACGTTGAAGCGGCGATGACCAGTTAAAATCGGTTGCATCATTTCTCTCTCTCTTGCACTTAAAAGTGCAGCAGAGGTCCCCGGTTTTGGTGTCTTTTCACCTCGCTTCCTTGACTTTTAATTTTGTGCATGGTCCTGATTTTTGTTATGTAAGTTTTGATTTCATTCGGTTGGGTCTTTCAATTGCAATTAATTAAATGTTCATTATTCACTTCGGTCCTCCTTCTTTTAATTCTCGGATTAGGTGTAAAAAGCTTAATATATTCGGTACTGAAGTTTCAATTTTTGCAACTTTATCCTTTAATTGAAAATGATAATAAATGTGATTTTCATTTCAGCCCTTGAACTTTTAAAATTTGATTTTAATCCTATTATATTTGATTTTCATTTCAACCCTTGTATTTTTATTTTTTTATATATTTTTAGAATAATCCATACTTTTATCCATGTATATACAAGTGTGCTTGACACAATAACAACAGCAACAAAAACGATTTAATTGTTTTTCTTACTTACTCTTTTGTTAATGTTTTCTAGTTTTTTTTCTTTGAATTATTTGATAATTTTTTATTGTTTCGGCAGTAATAGCAATAATAATTTTTATTTTTATTCTATTTATTGTTTTATCTTTTGTTAAAGTTTCTAGCATTTTTGTAGTCTTTCATTTATTTTCTCTTTCATCATCATCATCATCATCATCATAATAATAATAATTTAATTGTTTTTCTTGCTTACTCTTTTGTTAATATTTTTGATTGTTTTTTTCAAGATATTTTTTATTGTTTTAATAGCAAGAGCAATGATAATTTTAGATTTTAAGACTCCGATGCTGCTATTGCTATAATAGGATGTGTTGAGCTACTTTATTATATTAAATTTTGTATATATCAATATTATATTTTACTTTTGAACCAGCAAATCCTACATAAATTGTTTGGTCAACCTGCAATGTATAACATATATTTTTTTGATTTTTCAAATTAAATAATTTTTCCAGCTAATAATTTTTATTTTATTTTATCATCTATTATATTTTTTTATTTTTTCTTTTTATTGTTTTTTTATTCTCGTGTTAGATTAATTTTTTTTGCTTGTTAGTTTTAATTTTTTTTTTGTTAAAGTTATTAGGATTTTTTTTAGTCTTTCATTTATTTCTGGTTTTTTATTCATCATTAGCATAATAATAGTAGTAATAATAATAATAATAATAGCAATAATAAATTTAATTATTTTTCCTACTTACTCTTTTGTTCGTGTTTTTGAGTGTTTTTTTCTCTTAGAATAATTTGATAATTTTAATTGTTATGGCAGTAATAGCAATGACAATGTTAGGTGTTAAAATTTAAATTTTGCTATTTTTATATTAGGACGTGGTAATTTGTTTTATGATATTATATTTCACATATATAGATATTATATTTGAATTTTGGACCAACAAATCCTATCAATTTCTTTAATTCCAACAATCATAAAAATTATTTGTTTAGCCCGCAATGTAGTACGGTTAGTGTTTTTAATTTTCAAATCAAATGATTTTTTTTCAGGTATTGATTTTTATTTTTGTTTTATCATTTATTTTAGTTTTTTATTTGCTCTTTTGTTAATGTTTCTAGACTTCTTTTAGTCTTTGATTTAATTTTGTTTTTTCTATTATTAACGCAATAATAATATTAATATTAAGAATAATAATAATTTTAGTTTTTGTTCTTACTTGATTTTTTTTCTCGAGATAGTTTAATAATAATTATTATTTTTACAGTAATAATAATGATAATTTTAGAAGTTAATATTTCAATATTATTGTTATTATGATAGTGTATTTTAATATATTTCATTATATCAAATTTTATATATAAAAAGATTATATTTTAATCTAGTTGAAAAAATTACCTGCTCCGCCGCAACGAATTGAATTGGTTGTGGGCCATCAAACTAATTACCTAAAAGGTTAAAAAAGAAAGAGATGACACGTTGTTTGCTGGCCTAATTCCAAGGGAATGGATGGTCACTAGAAATTGGAGGCTTGGGCTCCACCTCCAAAAAACAAAAAAAACTAAACTTTACATTCATTTTTCATACCTAGAACACCTGGAAAAAAACACCTTGCACGTCTTGATAAACTCATCCACGATCTCAATAGCCCCCCCCAAAAAAAAATATCAAAAAACTTGAAATTGATCCAAAATAATAATAATAAAAACACTTCATAAAATCATCATATCTCTCCTATCAAGTGGTTAGAGTAGCAAATAACTTCAGGTGAAACCTTGATCATCAAATAAAAAACATCAATATTAATATCAAAATCAATATTTTTTGTGATCAAAATTGTTGTCAGTCGAGACTCCATCTCTCTCCTCTCTTGTACCGGAAATTAAAAATTAAAGTGATTTTTTGTACCATAATTAAATTTACAAGATATCGAGGGACTGTAAAGTTATCATTTAGAAAAAAAAAGTGATTGAAATGTATTTTAGGTTCCTTTTTGAAATTGCCACCCATTTTCTCCTTCTTTTGCCGTTCCTTTTTATTTCAATTTTGTCCCTCCTTGATAACTTTTGATTAACTAGCCATAAAATGTGGACATGAAAGAGCTCGATTAAGACAAGCAGACCGCGAGGACTAAAATAAATAAAAACAACTATAAACATTATATATTGCTACGTTATTTCTCCCACTTCTAGATCATAGGTATGCTTTTGTTGATTTATTTATATTGTGCTTGCTCTCGTCAATGAATAAAATATCAAGAATGAATGAAGTCTCGGCAACATTTTATATCGGTTTTGTATCACTGGGACTGATCAGGGACACGTGGAGCCCATGATCGGATCTTGAATCCTGGAAAATGCTCAGGCAGATCTATTTGACGGGTTTGGATTAGAAATTGTGTTTTCTTGGGAACCGGGCGCGTGATCTCAATGGCTAGACGTCATCTTTGACAATTATTATTGTAAGTAAATAATAAATAAATTATTTATTACCTCATCTTAGGACTTTAGATGATTCACCTGTTTGAGAGTTTCCATGTCTGATCTCCTACTTTACTCTCAGATTTGTATTCGAAGTCCCCCCCTTCCCCCACTAGCTCACCTTTGATGACCCCCCTCGTCCTCAACACTGGCTGGTACAGACTAGCGAGCCAAAATGTGCAAACTTAAATTAACAAAAAAATTCAAAAAACATTTTTTTTTATTTCAAAGTAAATCAATATCCTTGTCTGCATCAATGCGAGAGATGAGGGAATTAATGTAACCTCTCCCATTTTAGTATTTTTTTCTAGTATAAATCACGCGGTATCCTAGACGCTGATCTAGACTAATCCATATCCGTCATCTGGATGGACCGCGAAAAGATGAAAATGCTCCTCAAATAGCCGATTCTATATAAAAAGAGAGATTGAACCTCTGACCTCTCTTAAAAGACGAGAGTGTCCTCACCACTCATACTAGGACCTCTTGAGTCATTTTTACAAAAAGAAGATGTATCATAAAAATTAGTATACTCCATGATAAAAGTATTGTCAAATGTGTTTACGGGTGAAGTAAGATTATAGCAGACAATATGATGTGAACAACTACAACCACTGTCAATGGATATTGCAATAAAAAACAAAAGATTTAATGTGGTTCGACGATATAAAGGTTATACATAACATTATCCATGGTAAACTCTAGACCACATAAGTGTTGTTTTACCCCACATCAAAGTTTTAACCAATCTTTAATGTGTCGAAGAAACATCCAGGGAATTCAATGACATCATATCTTATACTTGTCATTGAACTTCATATCAAATTAAAAACGATATGATTGGACACATTGATTCAGATTTTTACCCTTAACATCTCAAGACTATATAGTTGAATTTTATAAAAGAAAGACCTAACATTACAGAATGACTTCAATACCCTTTTCGGTGAAAAACTTGAGACTATTATTGGTGAATATTGCAATATAAGAGAAATTATAAAAGATTACAAGATCTAACATGGTTAAAAAATATATCTACATCCTCTTTAATTATCAAGCACTAGTTTATATTTAAGTATAGAAAATAAAAAACAAGCTATTTAATAATCAAAATCTATTTGCTGGTCCTATTTCTGTGAGGCATGGAGAACCCCTCCAGATAGTGGACTAGTAAAGGATAAAGACCAATTGTGATACGAGCCATAAATTTTATGCTATGTTTCGCAATGGCAAGCTAAACGATGCTGTCATCAGGACGGGCTTATAATCTCATCTCACATCCCGTTTCTTTCGTGTATAATGATTTTCAAGAAAACTTTTTTTATTTTTTATATTCATTTATTATTAGAAAAATGAATATCAATAGAATTTTTTTAGTAATAAACATTTTAACTTGGGTTTTAGAAAAAATATTTTTTATTCTGAAAGGAAAATACTTTCTAGAAGTTTTGAAAAATTTAAAATATTTATTTATTTATTAATTATATAATATTTGATCCTTCATCGTTTCAGCTGTATCTATTGTTCGATTTTTATATTGTTTTTATATTAATTTCCCCCCTATTTTTAATTAAAGTTTTTTTTTTATTATTTAAATTAATTTATATAATTTATTTTTAAAACTATCATTTATCAAATTTTTTATCATTCAAATCTGAAAAATACATATTTTAAAAAACTTGGGTAAAGAAACTTCATCCTCTCTTCTAGCCCAAAATGAAAAGAAAATGAAAATCACAACATAGTAACATACAAATGCACCATTTACTCCACCGAAGACCGTTGAAACGGCGCCGTCTATACAGCTTTCAAAGAAAAAAATAATGAAGTATGATAAAGGTACCTCCACGGCATAGAAGTTGCAGCCGTCCCCCATAATTCTTTTTTGTTTGTTTTTTAAAACTCCCTTCCTCCCTCAACATGTATAAATAAATAATACTAACTAACCTCATTCTCCTCTCTTTTCCTCCCTCAACATGTATAAATAAATAATACTAATTAACCTCTCTCTCTCTCTCTCTCTCTCTCTCTCTGTTTTTTCAAAAAAACACAACGCTAAAGAAACTGCGCAAGAGTGTTTAAAAAGAAAGGATAATCTTTGAAAAATCCTTTTGGATTTCTAGGGTTTGTTACCAAAAGAAAGCCAGAGCCGTTGAAAGAGCAGGGAAGATCGGATGGCTACACAAGGGCAGGCGGCGATGGACCCTGCCGTACTAGATGACATAATCAGACGGTTAACAGAAGTCCGATCAGCCAGACCAGGCAAGCAAGTTCAGCTATCGGAGGCTGAGATCAAGCAGCTCTGTGTCGCATCTCGTGATATTTTTCTTCAACAACCTGTTCTGCTTGAGCTTGAAGCCCCCATCAAGATATGCGGTACTCTAAATTTACCCTAAATTTTTCTACTTTTTTCGTGCTCTTTTTCTGCTGGGTTCTGTGGTATTTTCTTGATGGGTACTTTTCTTTTTATTTATTAAAAAAGTACTTTAGGTTTTGTGGTTTTTAATTTCTTGTCTTCTTTTCGTTATTGCAATCTGTTATGTTCCTTTTGCGGAGGCTTGAATTGTCTTGGGCTGCATAGTAATGTTGCTATCGGGTTGTGAAAAATGGAATGCTTATAAAACCCTAAAATTCTCTAGTGCTGAATGGAATTGGGTGTCGTGTTTATAACCTCTCGAGTTTCGACAAACCTGGAGCTGGCGTTGTTCGTTAAGTAAACAAGTTTAGCTGTAAATTTGGCCCCGTCTGTTTTTTATTTGTCAATGTAATGTGATTCATGCTAAAAAACTCAAGTATATTATCAAACTCAAAGGCAATCCAAGAATTTGAGAAATAACTGGCCTTTGAAATAATCAAAGGCCAATATTCACCCGAGAACACGTAGCTCTTATATAGCTCGGAGGGTAGACTATTGCCATGGCTGAATACTTGATTTCTGTGCTGTTCTGCTGCTGCCTGGATTTGTTCCATCTGACATTGTTAAGATTTTATTTGTGTCAGGTGACATTCATGGGCAATATAGTGATTTATTGAGACTTTTTGAGTATGGTGGTTTTCCTCCTGGGGCAAATTATCTATTTTTGGGGGACTATGTTGATCGAGGAAAGCAAAGTTTGGAAACTATATGCCTTTTGCTTGCCTATAAGATTAAATATCCAGAGAACTTCTTTCTCCTACGAGGAAACCATGAATGTGCTTCTATAAATCGGATATATGGATTTTATGATGAATGTAAGCGGCGGTTTAATGTAAGGCTATGGAAATCGTTTACTGACAGTTTCAACTGCCTTCCTGTTGCGGCGTTGATAGATGACAAAATTTTGTGCATGCATGGTGGCCTTTCCCCTGATTTGACAAATTTGGATCAAATTAGAAACTTGCCCCGCCCAACTGCTGTTCCAGATACTGGTTTGCTGTGCGATTTACTCTGGTCAGATCCTGGTCGAGATGTTAAAGGATGGGGGATGAATGATAGAGGAGTTTCATACACTTTCGGTCCTGATAAGGTGCAAGAATTCTTGACTAAGCATGATTTAGACCTTGTGTGTCGTGCACACCAGGTTGTTAACTTTTCCTCAGCTAGCCTATTCACTTTTAGTAACTCGTACCTCTCTTTCTGGACAGTAAACTGATTTTCAACCTCATCTTTTCCTTTTGTTTTTGTCTAGGTCGTGGAAGATGGGTATGAATTCTTTGCCGACAGGCAACTTGTTACCATATTTTCAGCTCCCAACTACTGTGGTGAATTTGACAATGCTGGTGCTATGATGAGTGTTGATGAAAACTTGATGTGCTCCTTTCAAATTTTAAAGCCTGCTGAGAGAAAAGCTAAGTTCATGATGTCAAACAAAATGTGATGGTTGCAATATTATTGGTCCCTGGTCTTTCCCAAGGTCAGCTTACTGCAATTGCTTTTTTATGATGTGACATGTAAATCATTAAATTATGCTGTTGGTGTTGGAATTTTTTTGGATTTCCTTTCCTGGGTTTAATTCATATGATATTAAAAATGAAATCAATTTTATGATGTAAAATGATATAAATTTAATGTTCATAGAAACAGGCAAAGCTCTAGAAAGGCTCTTTTCCTTTGCAAAACGAATTATGATGCATTCATTAAAAAAAAACACCTTCGAATATATCCTTCCTTGTACATGCTGTTAGTACACTTTCCACCCATGTTTTAACCTCCAGAGCAGTATCTAAATTTTTGGTATTTAATCAACCTTTCTGCCCTATCTTCCATCTTTTACACTGATTTTTCCCCTCCCTGTTTTGGCAGGGAGACTGGCTAGGAGATGCAGGCATGACCCGTGCTTTATTTACTGTTTGGTGGGGGCAAAGCTTTCCAAATCATTTTTGGAGGCACATGCTTTGGGGTGTACCAAAAGTTGGAACAAACTGTTTTTTTCTATCCTTTTTTTTCCCGCATCTAATGTCGTTACTTTTCTCTGTAGTCCATACTCCTGCGTATATGCGTATATTTGGCCTGGTAATTATAATTGTGTTTGGGCATAAGAATTGGCCACATTTAGCTCTAAACGTAGCTCTAAGTTTCCTACTCGGCTCACAGATTCGAGCTCATCGCATTTACATCAGGTATATTCTCATGTTGCATGATGGTAAATGTAATGTTTGGTAGTTTGGCCGCCCATCCATTTTGATCGCCGTGTGCAGGGCATGCCTATATCCAGGTTCTGGCCCTTTCACCTACGAACATTGAATTAGGGAGAAGTCTTTGTAGGAGAGAGATGCCTGGGATGTTAATGTCCAGTCAATTGGCTTAAACAACATTAGTTGGGGTGGAAATTTTCAGAACTTGACGTGGTGCCCTTGGACTATATTAGAAGTTGATGGTCCAGTCAATGCTTAAATGGAACAACAAATTTGAGCAAAAGATTCCGGAGAAGACGTGACAAATGTCCTCTATCGATGAAGATTTTGCGTCTCGGATTTTACATTATACCACTTGGATCCTACAAAATTAGCTCTCTGCACGTATGTGCTGATTCGGGACCTATCAAGATCATCGCTCAAACTAACGACTGAAACATTTGAACCCAGTTCCTCTACAAGTATTTTAGCAAGGCCTAATAAACGACGAGTACTTGTTAATTTGACCCAACTCCCTGGTATGACTGATGGTTTCTCAAGTGGGAATGAATTCATATTAAAATTCTGAAAACAAAAACGCCCAGTTACGGTGGGGGTTTTCCGGAGAATCTTGTACGAGCAGCCACAGTCTAGCAGCCATTACTAATGATTATCATCAGCTAGCATTTGCAAGATCAAGTTTTTCCAATCTGAATTAAAATAATAGTAAATAAAAAGTCGGGTTGCTAGTTGCCTCAGCAGTAAAGAAGAGTGAAGACATCCCTTGTAGCAAATAATCCCCAATCATGAGCTGAGTAGAAGCAGTGGCCTAGTCCCAGCTCCAATCAGGACTGTTTGAGAATTAAAATAATATATAATTATTATTTTTTTATAAAATATTTTAGTACCAGTATCTAAAAATATTAAAAGAAATTAATTTAAAATACAGAAAAAATAAAATAAAAATATTTTTTTTGTCAGAATCGTGGCAAGTCCAGCAAAATCAAAAGGCAAGAGTCCCCTCTTTTATTCAAATTCTTAACAATCTTCGCCTCTCCCTCTCCATCTCCCACTCCTTTCAAACTTAATGCTGTATTGTTTTCCTTACACCAAATTTAAAATAATTTTACAAAAAGAGGAAGATCCTCTATTTCCAACATCTCTCCCTCCCGCCATTTTTTATTTATTATTTAGCTCTTAAAATTCTTAAAAAATTGAGACATGATCAACATGGCTGATCCATCAATGTCGTTGCTGGCGGCGAGTGGTGGCGACACCGTGAATCTTTTCAATGTATCCGTGGAGCCAGGAGATCTATGTACTTTGAGTTACACACCAACTCCGGGTTGCGTTGTTAACTCAGTCAAGTGGAATCATACTAGTGAGTCACACACTCGCCCCCACTTTACTCTCATTTACGTTTAATTTGCAAGTGCCTTTTTTCCGGTTAGTCACAGTTTTTTCTTCGCTTGAATCTGCATTTCCCAGTTTTTGGATTAATTTGGGTTTGTTTGTTTTTAAAAAAGCGCAATTATGATTAATTAAATAAAATTTGTATTTTGGCACTGCAATTTTTAGGAAGCAGAGTTTAAGTTAGTTTTGGGGTTCTGTTTTTGCAGATTTAGGAGTGGCTAGTGCTGGAGAAGATAAGAAGATTTCATTGTGGAGGGAAAATGGGCAGAGAATGGGGACAATCCCGGTTTCTGGGACGGATAGAGGGGACAGCATTGAGGTAATTCTCGTCGAAGTCTATTGATTCATTAAATTAGAAATTCTTACATGTTTGGAGCATCAAATTGTTGAAAGCTGTGTTTGTAGTGGATTGGATGGATGGTATTGGTATCTAAAAGTTCGTCTTGCAAATAGACGATTTGGTTGAATTTGAATGCATGAGTTATCAGAGGAGTGGTATCAATATGGGTTTGCGCTCAACCTCAATTTACCCGCGACCTCTTGTTACCCAGCTTGAAGATTTCGTTGAACTCAAGGACCCACATGAACAGGTTATTTGCTCTTCTGCCATGATGTTATCCTTCCGGTATTTGGTAGGGTTGTGTTCTATGATGTTCGAGGAAAACCACAGCCTTTCACTGTTCTTCGTGCTTATGGAAGTTCAGAGGTGGATTTTTCTTCCTGTTACCCATGTTTGAATATTTCATATGGTCTTTATGTGGTTTCTTATCAGTCTATAAACTATTTATGAGACCACAATAAATATTGTGAAAAATGTTATTTTTGATCCCCTGCTTGAATCTGAAAACATCAATATGCTCTAAAACATAGGACCTTGTACCCCACCAGGACAGTACTGTGCAGAAGTTAATAGAGTTAACAAATATTAGTCCGAAAGAGATGTGAACAGGATTCTATAGTATTATTAGTTACATAAATGAGAAATCCACCAATGGCTGTTCACATTTTTTATTTTAGTAAATGAGCTTATCAAGATTAATTCTTTAAATTGACCTGTGATTTCATTCTCATGCCAGATCCACTTCTTTCTGTAACATCATCTAGTGTTGCTCTATTCACCTCAGTATCTGGCTATGGTAATACTGGTCGTTCAGGTCTTTCAATAGAATCAACATCTCTTACAGCAACCACTAGTGGACTTGCATCAACCATGTCCAGTATGACTTTAGCAGAGGAAACACTGCATAGAAGCCATCTTTGTCCTGGAACGTTGATGAAATTAAATCCTAATTCTAGCTACAATTTTAAGGATGAGATGGAGGTGTTTTCCCCGCCTGTGGATGTTCAGCCTATCAAACCCTTGATAAGTTTTGGGATGATCATGAGGGATTGAAAAAGGGCAATCTATCTGTAGAAAAGAAACCGTCATCGTTGTTGTTTCCTTCATCCAGTAGGAGATTTCCTTTTCAAAAGGATGGGGCCAATGACTATCCAATATTTGATTGGAAATCCAGTTCAACCTCGAGACAGGTCTGACAGTTGTTGTTCCAGAGGATGTTTGCTATGTGCATTTCTAATTCTTTCATTAATAATGGAGAAGAGAAGATGTATGCAATGCATGGAATATTTATTATTTTTACCCGTGTTTGTATTTTACCTAATTTTTATGACATTTCAATCTGATGGGATTAGATTAGCGAGCTTTATACTTCCATTGTTTCATGTATACTGGAAAACTTTACATGTGCTCCTTCCATTATGCTGAATGTTTGGAGCATTAACAAATTATTTAACTAACCAAAATTAACTGCTCAACTATATTTCTTCTACTACAGGATGCTAAAATTACCCCACAAGTCCCGGTATTTTCAGAGTTTTTAAAATTAAAATACCTCTTTGACTATTGAACTTGGCTTTCCTCTGTGAAGCATGCTTTCCTTGCTCTCTGTCAGTCAAAAGTGCTATCACTTGATTGTCGGTTGATAATCTTAGATGTTTTGTTTAAGTCATTTTTTTTGTATTTCCTGTATACAGTTGAACTTAATTCTGATTCCTCAGTGAACGTTATTTTGGGGGGTATTCAATATCTTCATCAACGTGACATGATTTTTCTTGCCCATTTTTTTGCAGAATGATGCCCGGTCTTTCACCTAACCAGGCGGATCGACCCCATCCTCATCTTCCAAGAGTGACAATTCCTCCATCACTCCTCCAGAAGCTTGGGGTGATGAGAGATTATTTGATAAAACTGCTAACCTACACCAACCACTAAATTTACCATCTCGTTTTGCAATGACTTCTGGGAGTTCAGCATTAGGATCAATGTTTTCTGGTTTGCAAGATCTGCCCTCTTCAACAATTCAAACAGGTACGAGTTCATCGACTAAATCCAGATGCAGCTTTTCAAATCTTCACACCATAGATGTCTCATTAAATCAAGAGACTTCAATGGGATTTCCAGAACTCATTTCCTCTAGTTCCATGCCCCTGTCATCAGGTACAAAAGGCATCATGGGACTAGATAGCCTTGACGCAAGCATCTGGACCAGCACCATTAAACCAACCTCGCAGGTTTTCGACTTATGCTGAGAGAATAAGCACTACTGCTTCCTTCAGCGACGGGCATCCCTCTCATTGGTTTCACCAAAAACAAAGAAAACACGATTTGAAACTAGGGAAGAGCTGTTGAATAGCATATTATCAAGGTCTGATGCATTGGCGGTCACAGATCCAGGAATTCTTCCAGCAATTAACGTAAGAACACTAGATAGCTTCAGTTAATGTTTGCCTGCGGCTTCTAAGTACTTATGTTTTTTCCTTTTGGAATCTAAAGGTAGTTTATCATGACAGATGCCTTCAATATTGTGGTTTGAATTACAAGCATGGGCCGTATTTTGTGACTGCTGCAAATTGTTGCCTTCAACTTAAATACAGAATAGTGAAGGAACTTGTGATGCTAGAACATTATTGACAGATATTAGCTTTGTTTTCTCTATCTGATTAACAATCATGCTCGTTAATTTGCCAAATATTATGGCAGGGAGGAGCCACACAGCCACACCAAGCCCATCAGCAAGATACACATCAGGGGAGCTCGTTCACGCTTCAGCTCTTCCAGCGTACTCTTGAGGAAACTCTTGATTCTTTTCAGAAATCCATACATGAGGGTATGAGGAGCCTTCATATAGAAGTTCTTAGACAATTTCATATGCAGGAGGTATGAATGCAGCATATACAGCTTCTTTTTCCCTTTTGTTGTATTTATTTGTGGAATTAATTGTGCATCATCGAACAAATGGGATTGTCCGGTGTGATGAACTCAATCCTGGAAAACCAAGCTGAACTGATGAAAGAATTAAGTCTCCCGGGAAAGAAAACTGAGCTCCGTAAAATGCTTTGAGCTCCTCCGGGGAGATGGGATAGTGATTCATGACTGTTTGTTGAAGGGTTTTGGGATCAATATGTTCGATTCCATCCTCCGCACTTCATTCGTTGCTTGTTTCATACGGGTGGTGGAGATATAATTGTGCTCTACGCATAGAGGCCCATATTGTTTTTAAAATAAATTCTTCTGGCCACCACCATGTCAAAAATAAATTTGTTCAAGTCAATGTTTTTTTCTAAAACAACTTCAAAACAGCTCAAAATAATTAAAATAATTAAATCAAAAAGATTGAAGAGAAAAAAAGAGATTTTCCATGAATTTTAAAATGATCATAGGGTTCTATTCGTTTCACTTTAGTTTCCTTTTAAATTTTGTCTATTTTTGACAAATCAGGCCTATTGAATCATGAATTTGACCATGAAAACTGCAATTGAAATAGAAATAAAAAAAGAGTTTGTGGAGCTGCAATAAAGTGTTACGGTATGTTTAGAAATATATTGTTGTACTTAATTATTTATTTAACATCTTTGAGAGTTTAATGTTCGTAAAGTGCAAATTTTTAAACAATTATGAATATTTAAGCATGTAACTAATAATTAAATAAATATCATAATAAAAATAACCCTCTTTACTTTATAATATCATTTTTATATATATAAAAAATGACTCGGTGTATAGCTAAAAGACACTAGGTTATTTAGTATTAAAAAAGCAAACATTGTAAATTACGGAAATCTCATAGAATGTTAATATTTTTGAATAATTCGATGATGGTGACCAAAAACATGCGAATAGCATAAACAGTTTGAATAAAATAAGAAATGAAATAAACTTGAAATCCTACAATTAATTCTAGAAATAGGAAAAAATAAAAGAAATAAAGAGCAAAACAGGAAAAATGATCTACGAGCAGATGATGAGTTGTCAAATTCAGAGGCCAATGACCTGAATTTTATCCAGTGCTAACTTGTGCAACCTTCGAGTTTTTAGGAGATCCTTATTGGTTGATGGCTACATCATTCGATATTTGTTGTCACTCAAAGCAAACAACACGACACAGCGCAGTTTGAAGGAAGCATTTGAACTGACTAGTACAAGATAATAGTTTCCCCCCCATCTAATTGCAAACGGTTTAAATTGCTTAGCTACACATGGAAGAACAGTGAGACCAATAAGTTCTCACAGTCGAGAGTTCTGTGACAATTATTGAAAACAAAATGCCAGCTTTTTCGTTAGACTTCTATGGTTCTGGAATCACAGTATAACTCTAGACTGAGTTTCAGAATCTCTGGCAATCATTTCTAGCAATTTCTGGTGTTTCTATGATGCAATAACAACTAAATTCTTGATGATTCATCTGAAACTTTCAAATAACAAAGCATGATGTATTCTTGAACTCCAAGGAATCTTTCCACATGCAACAGCTTCAACAAAGCAGCATTCGGTGGGTGCACAAATGGCAAGCACATTAAACCATAGAGAAGTCGGTGGGATTATGAATAGTGTCTAACCTGTTGGTCCAGTGTCAATGCCTGCACTTTTTAAGCAACTAGAGACACCTTCAACCTGGTCTTGTGCCTCACATTTTGACTAATCTCAACACATCACCCACAAGATGTAATGAACCGGTTACAAGGACCTGGTGCATGATGGAAGAAAGTTTTAAAAAATAGTTCAAGTGTTGTACAAGTAAAGACATGCATCATACCATATGAATCTTTTACTAGAACCAAAAGGCGACAGATGAAACTCTTTCACTTTGTGTAAATTTTCAGGAAAGTTTGAGTTGACATATTTCCTGTCGATAAAAGCTGTTACTTGTAATGTCTGATAATGGTTTTCCAGCTAGACATTTTGTGAATCTGAAATTTTCACAATAAGAAATGATTGCATTTCTTTTGTTCTCCTATGCTAGTGGGAAAACTTCTGCAGAACAAGTTTTACAGGAAAAAGAAATGGTGGAATCCTGACTATCCATCACAGTTTTATAGCCACAAAAACACGGCGACGGAACAAAATTCCTGAAGTATACATGCATTCCTGTTGCCTCTGAATGACTTTTCAACAGAAAGCTATGCTATTGCACCCCACAGCAGAAATGAAATGAAATTTCATTATCTCATTTTTCAATAGCGAGTATCTGCTTTTACCATATTATTCAGTATAAAAAACACACATGCAGGTTGTAAAATTTAGAACAGAATATATTTCCAAATCAGCATTACCTGATAGCGAACAGATCGATTCTGTAGGACACTTTCCCTAACCCATTTAATAGCCAATGGGAGGGAAGGAAAGACTGCGCTACTTTCACAAGCGCTACCACTCATTTTGGTATCCTCTTTACCTTCTTCGCAAACAGCATCTGCATATTTGGCCTCCCCTCCTGATAAGTCAAAAGTTCATTTCACATACAATCCAATGTCAGCAGGGAAGCTGTGTAATATACACTCACCGTTTCAAATATGTATAACAAAGACAAAATACTTGGTTTGAACATTTAATTAGATAGTGACATGTTTATTGTTCTAAACTGCAAAAGCTAATGCAAATACAACAATCAACCTGAGAATTCTCTGAAATTAGAAAGAAACGATCATGCATTTAACTGGTACCTTTATCACTCTGTATGAGATTCTCCCATACTCTTTGAAGAGTCAACTGCCACGATAAATCAACTTCTGAATCAGTTGGCAATGCATGCGATCCAACCTTGTTATACACGGATGTATTTGGAACAAAGAGTGCCTTCTTGAAGTAGACACCTAAATACCAAAGCGATGTTTATAAGCATGAATTTCTTAACAAAACCATCAACATCAAATGAACATTATCTTTCCTCACAATCCTAATTTTCCACCTGACTTCTCAAAAACAAAATATTGGATGGTTGAGATTGTTCCGCAATGAATTAAAATAGCCATGTAAAATTCAAATCAGTGTTGAATTTAACGTCACTCAAGTTTCAACTCTCTCGCACTCCTTCATCAAGCGGTACCTGTGTTCTAAAAAAGGTCACAGGATCATATTTAAATATGTTTCTTGCTAAGGTATTTACCATGACTGGCACATGTTTTCATCAGACAAGGGAGTAGCAGCTGAGGATCCCGCACTGACATACAATTGAACAGCAATATCTGTAAGATGCATAGAAAACATTAAGTTCACTATTTCAAATTGTAGCTCACATGTCTCTCAAGTATCAATACCACATTTTACCCAAAGGAACGCATGTAAGAAAAATGAAAGTTATGCTTAAAAACTGCTTCTTCAATGATTTGGGTTATCATTTGACTAAATGTAATGGGATTCTGATCCCCTTTTTCAAAAGTTGGATGTAAAAATAAATTGATAAAAAGCAAACTTGCACCACAGAACCAGACATCTGATGTAAAATGGAATCCTAGTGAGGTTCATCCCATCCAATATGTTATTTGCCACATCTTTTCCAAGTGAACAGCCCTATGGCTCCTTTAGAAGTGAAGCACATTGCTGGCAAAGAACTCGCCTATACAGCTCTATATCAATTCTTCCTGTTATAGGCACTTTGCCTCAGTGTACTACTGGAATTTGTGAAATGGATGACTGTGATTTGGGGTTTCTCATACAACTCCAGCAGCTGCTGAAAGTCTCCCACTTTCCAGCTTGTACTAACTGCATAAATTTTGCAATTACCTAACCAATTTTGCAACACCAATACTGGGCAGTAGACTTTGACCACTCCTAAAACCCTTTCTAAGTGAGCTTCTTATGAACCAATCTAATTGTAACTTCCACCTTTCATCTTCATTTTTCTCTTAAAAAAATAATGATATGAAATTTTAAAGCTCTATGCTTACCTGCATGGAACTCTTTCCATATCTGTCATTGGGGTTCCCCTGTGCCAATTCAATTGTGGATCCAGAATTGTTCTGTGGAGGATAATTACAGGCCTTTTTCTGGCTGTCTTCTTTGATGGCAAGAGAAAACCATCTCGCACACATATCCATGCTTTCAGGACTATGGGCTCCATCCAAATAAAACACAAGATCTCCAACACTCCCAGCATCAATATATTGATCAGGGACTTTTTGAGCACGCCCTTGCAAACTGGCTGTTGTGAGCCCCTTAATAAATTGCTCAGGAAGTGGGCTCTGTTCCATGCAAATAAAGTTAGAAAATGGTCGTGAAGGCCTAGCAGAGATTGTAAAGGAAAAACTAACGTATCTAACTTACAGCCTGTTTCAGGTAAGTGAATTCATGATGCCCAGTCCTTTGAAGCCAAGAAGAAGATAGTGCAATTGCCAGACCAGCATTTAAATACTGGTGCTCACCTTCAAGACTGAGTTTTAAACCATTCAGCAATTTGGCATCTAATGGCTCTGCCACTTTAAGGGGTACCTGAAATCAGCATACTTATATCAGCCATTTATTTCTTCTATCAAGGAACAGAAAAATTTGACAAGGCACAATGAATTTGCTCAATAGGCTATATCTCAGAACAAGTGATTGTCAAGTCAATTGAAAGGGAGATTCAGAGTTAGAAGCTCAGCGTCAAATCATCACCCAGTAGTTAAATTGGAGCTCCTAACTAACTTAGCCAAAGAATTCATGGTTATATGGTTTGCGGTAGGACAGAGGCTGGCCGGTAGAGGTCAAGCACTTCAATAGGATTGTTACTTATACACCAATGTTATCTTATAGAGCATGAACCCGTTTCAAGCAAGACTGAGTTTAAGATGGGTTTCCAAGACACCAGCCAGTCTCTATAATTTGGATCAACATATGAGGCAAGCATTTTCCAGTAAAGTGGAAAATAGAACTCCCAGGTTCATGAACTATGCAACTTACATTTAACTTAGAAGCCTTCTCTACAAGCACATTCATTGCTTCATCAGGTTGAGGCACTGTGTAGGCTGGAATTCCATCCTGTATTGGTAAGGGAAAACTTGAATATGAAGAAAATCAATGATCAAAACACAATGTTTTGAGGTTGACAAAAAAATGCATTGCCATCTGATGGGAATAGTCCTGAAGAACACCTTATAGATACCAGCCTTCTCCCCTGCAATTTGTGATAGAGTATTCCCTGTTTAAAGCATTCAGAAAAGATAAAGAGATTAGCTTAGTAAATGAAAATCTGGTGGAAAAACAAGTTGAACATTAAATTTTTCTATGTTATTGTTCAAGCTTGGAGCACTTCCAAGACTTCAAACATCACATGTTCCACTGTGCAGGGCATAGCAGATGCCAGTATGAGGTTTAGTTTTGAAAAGTGTAGTAACTTGTTCTGCTGATATGGACAATAATGTATTATGGAAAAACTCTAGCAAAAGGACATTTTCTTCTTGAAAATTACAGTCCACAAGTAGTGTCAAATGCATCAACAATCAAAACAAGCAACAGCTATACACCATTTCACTGTCAGCAGTTACCTAACTTGATAGAAATATAACACTAACCAAGAATCTCCATGTGGTCATACCCAAGGGAAGCTATACCACACACAATAGGTTTCTGAACCTGGAACATGATGGCAAGTTAGCTCTGTGCGAGAAGTATATCAAGGGAAGATACCCCTTGCATAAGATGCTTGAAATGTTAAACAAAATCAAATGCATCAAAATTTCTTTATCAGATATAAATTATGCACACCACATTTGTTGCGTCAAACTTTCCACCTAGCCCAACTTCCAAAATAGCAACATCTACCTGCATAGGAGTGCTGAACAAATTAGATTCCAATCCAACATGAGAGAGTTTAATGGGACAGAAAGGATATCATCAAGGATATAAAATGTTCACTCAAACCTGCTCCGCTGCAAATATCTTGAAGGCAAGTAAAGCAAGAAAGCGAAAGTAGGTAGGCATTGGTATATCTTCTGTAGCTTTTTCCTGCACAAAAGCAGATAATGTCAAAATTAAAAAAATTAAACAAATCAAACAAGCTTATTATCCAAAAATTACAAAGGAAAAAAAGCCCATTGAATGTATTTTTGATATTTGAACTTCCCACACCACTTTGAAACCACTCAAAGGTCCTTTCATCAGATTGCCACTAGGGAAGCACAGCAAGAATTCTGACCTTCACCGTCGTAAGGAAATAGCTACAGAAAGCTTCTGGTTTTCATTTTGAATCAAATGTCAGCTCATAGTTACCTCTCTATTTATGAGGATAAGAATCAACTTATCACTCTCATTGTAACTGCTGAATCAATGCTTGAAAAACATGCGAGGAGAGTATGAATTTAAGGAGAAAAAACAAGGGAGCCAAATTTACCTTTAATCTGTCATAGCACCACCAGAAATATGCCAAGAATTTCTCTTCACAAATGTCCACACTGCAATAGAAAAGAGGAATATCTAAACTCATGATCAAAAGGGTGGGTTTCAAATGTAAAAGATGCATTGCATAAATTAAAAAGATTAAAAGATTGCTTCAAAGAAGTGTGGTCACGGGAGTGAAGTTAATTTAGAAAACTTCAATAAGTAGAAATGACATATAATTAGAGCAGACAATCTATGAAAGAATCAAAATACATGCAATTATTGATAAATATGAAGCTTGAGTCAAACACTAAAACAAAGAAAAACAATATAGTTTTTATTCATTCAATTTATTCCTAGGAAACAAACAATCTTGAGCAGCTAACTTCACATGTAATTGAAAATATGATACTACGAATTTCCATAACTTACCCATCCAAACGAAACCTTTCTCGGACATCGATGAGATGAGGGGATGTGAAAAGTCCAGTGTGGAAGCCACAATTACATAGGGTAGATTCCGTGAAGGTGCACGTAGATCCCTTTTCCACCCGAAAAAACAAAATCATTTAGATTTAAAACACAGACAAACAATTCTGACTCTATATTGCCCACATAAACTCATAAAGTGCTTTCAACAATATAAAGTGATTTATAAATCAGTCCTGTCCATAATTAAGTTTATAAATCAGTGATCGAATTATAAATGTATTTAAATTAAACTCTAAACAATAACATTTACAATCATGTTTGATGGATTTTGGATAAATTGAAGCCAATGTTAGTTGACAGGAGTTTAGTACTGCCACATTTGCTTTTGTGCCTGCCACATGGATGATCTTCATCGCTGTTATTGCCTCCTCTAACTCCAAAATCTTAATTGATTATAATAAAAACATTCAATTCAATCATAATATATTAGCTGGAGTTTGAATATATATGAAATTAATATAAATTTTCACTTCTCACGCATGCTTGCTTTTAAATGATCGAAAAGTAGACCAAAACGATCTCCTTTGTTGCTCTTTTTAGCACAACTACACTTCGTTATCAAAGAAGAAAAAGCATCCAGTGCTTCCTCGTATGGAGTCACCGTTTGTATTGACGACCCATCATTGCAACCTGTTAGTAACAGTTAGCAGGAACTGGATCCATACTAAAAACTGCACAAGCAAATTAGCACACACACTCGAGATTACCTTCTGCCATCTCTCTTTGGCTCTGGAGAAAACTGAATTCAGTGGAGACTGTTCGAATAGTGAAGAATACAAAGAGAATTGTAAGAACAATAAATAAATGTATAGGTCAGGTGCCGAGGAGAGAGTAGCACGGGGGCGTTGAAAGCAAGCGAGTGGAGGTGAAGGGCGAGCTTGGTTTCTTGGTGTACTTTTACTTTTTCACCCTTGGTTCATTTGCGGCTTATTATCATTTCACGGTGCTATTATCGATTTTTAATCAAAATTTCCACGAACAATTTCTTTATATATGTATATCCATTTATCACAGATTGAAAATCATAATTCTCTTAACACTTTAAAATTCTTTACTGCACTGCTTTGATTTGCGATTTGTTTTTATATTTTGTATGCATGCTGCAATTCAGGTAATCTTAGTAAATAATTTTAAATAATGCAAGCTCTTACACTTCATCGGGTGGTGGTAATTTAACATTCCAATCCTTTTTAGCACGAGGATTACACGGAGTACTTTCTTAATTCTTATTCGCTCCACACGCATGTATTTTTCTTTTCCATCCTTTTTTTAATTTTATTTTTGGCTATTTTAGTTGATTGGAAAATTTAACGTTATGTTTTTCTAAGGTTTGCTAGTTCGATTTTATAAATAAACAGATAAACAAGATTTTATATATATATATATAATGTTATTATTTCAGGTAATTTGTCTTCTATAAAAGAATTTATTTCTTTTGTTATTTTGACTTTTAATTGTGTTATAAATTTTGGAAATTAAACCGAATTGTTTTTAATTATTTTTTTTTCTGGTTTCATGTCTCATCACTTAGGCGTTGAAAATTGATAATCTGAATATCATGTGTGATTCAGCGAGTTTACCAAGGATATTCAAAAATAAATTCATTGTTTTTTAGAATTTTCCCATTAACATTAGATCGAGTTTAGAATTGAATTTTTAATATATTATTAAATATATTTGAGTTACTGAGTACAGTTTTATTATTTTAAAAAATACACCATATTTTTTATATTGAAGAAAAAATCAACTGCCAACATAAGGCAAACGACGACATGCAATCATCATCATGATCATGTAATTTCAAGGCCTAGGCAAATTCTGTCCGGGCGTATCTAATAGTGTGCCGCCTAAGCCAAAGCTGATACATCACCATATGAAACGAATCATACGGCTGCGGCGTGTCATTCCACACAAAATGCTGGCTTGCCACCACACCCAATCTCTTCCTCCCTGCGCACTCTTCATCCTTACACGTACTATCTAGCACGCGCTTCATTTCCTTAACACCCCCACGGGATCCCACAAAAATAGCAATCTTCTGCCACCTGATCACATCCATCAAAGGCAAGTCCTGCATCGGACGGTCCACAACCACTACAGGCACACATCCAAAACGCAATGCCTCACCAATCCCAGAAACATCAGCTCCATGCTCGAACAAACAGAAAACACTACTCCCTAATCTCCCCACTAAAGTCGTTCCATTTGACGGCTTGGATTCGATCAGAAAATCGGGATCACTTCTCAACTCGTTGACCAAATTCGATTCTTTAATCCCATTGTATCTTACAAAACCTAGATATTTCGCTGTCCTGTTCCCCGGAGCGTGTGACGCGCGCGCGATATTCGCAAGTGGAGGTAATGTAATATCTTTGTGAGGCACAAACCTACCTTCAGGAGCCGGGAAGCAGGAGATCTGAACCGAGTTTTTCTTCAATTCCACGAGATTTCGGTCAGACTCGTAACCCAGACCAGCACAGGATACATAAAAATGATCTGCGCCAAGAGTGCGGTCCCAGTACGGGAATTCCATTCTGAGTTCTCTAATTAAACGCCCGACAGAGCGTGAGGAGAGATTGGAGGAGAAAGGAACAAAGTAGAGGTGAGCCTCTTCTGGGTTCTGGGTCACAAACGGACTGGATTGGAGACAAGTGAAGAAATTAGATTCAGTGGGAGAAGAGAAAGAAAGGGTGTTTGGAGGGGTATAAATGTAGATTTTGAAAGAGATGAGCATGTTTTGGTAATCGGGGAAGAGAATGGCGGGTGAGAGATATAGTGAGGTGTCGTCAATCATGGATTTGGAAACTGAAGTCAAGAGAGAAAGGCAGAGAAAGTAAATAAACGAAGACATTCTGACATCCAGTCAAGAACTTTCGCGCATTAAAACCGTAATTTTTCTTCTTTTTATAGAGTTTAGAGGTTGAAGATGAAGAAGCAAGGTCAACGGAGCAGAAGCAGATACTGAAAGAGGTACCCAAGTTATTACAGATACTGGACAAGAAAACCAGAGCGCACACGCCACGCGACCGTTCCTGTGGGCCCAAACTACTCGTCACTGCCAGTTAGATTAATTGACGTGAGATGGGTTCTATTCGTGACACGTGGAGAATGATGAATCGATAGAAAAGAATAATTTGACATGTTTTATGGTAATCCACATAAGAGGGCAAAAACTTTCGACTGCTGTCAAGGTGGTGCACATGGTTATCACTGGCCTGGTTTTTCAATTTTAGCAACCATTCAGAAAGTTAATAAAAGAAAAGTTAATTCCTTAACTTTCCTAACTTTCCTGTCAACAAGCTATTTTTAGAAAAGTGTTTTCCTTTTCTTTATTGATAAAACACATCTTCTCCTCTCTGTGTCTGAAAAACACGATTCATGCGATTTGTTGTTGTTTTGCTATACACAGAAGGATTTTCTACCTTCGACTCTGCATGCAACGCTGCACAACCATGGTCGATCAAAAGAGAAGCCACGAAGGAAGAAGATGACAGTGCATGCTTCACGAGCCATGACCACGAGGAAGAAGATGACAGTGCATGATATATTTTCCAAAACAGAAAGCTCTCTCTCTCCCAAAACAGACAGCTAGCCATAGAAGTCGAGAGCTTCCAATGCTGTTTTCGGCCACCACATATCACCATTTACGATGAAACCACCACAAGAATAATCACCTCGGTATCCTTCGTTGAAGCTCTTTGTCGTGGTCGGTGAACAGTACCACCACCTTCCAACGCTGTCTCCGGCTACCACAGACCACCATTTCAGACGTCACCACCACAGGAAGAACGCCTCCTCTACCGGCAGGTATCGCCCGTTCACCCTTTCGTCACAATCGGTCATGTACTGTTCACATGAACAGTAACCACAGCAGTGGGACAAAATACGAAGACGACAGTTACAACGCACCATTTTAGCCTTCTGCTTGCAAGGACTTGGGCTGAGTCTGCTCTCGATCCAACCCAAGTCCAAGAGAGTTTGAGCCTTATGGCTCAACCTGGTTTGCCCGTCTCATTTAGTTTTGGACAGGCACAGTCTGATTTTTTTAAAATATTTTAAAAATAAAAAAATGTGTAGATAAAGATCTGTTCCGATGAAAAATAATGACGTGTGACTTCGTTGCACCCCACAACCCCGTTATTTTTCAATTACTTATGAATTAAAAACTTGCAACTGGATTTGACATTGGAATTATATCATTACAACTGGATCGCAGATGTTGTTAGTAATGATATTGTTACCATATGTTGCTGGGAGAATAAAAAATAATATTTGTTTTTTCATGAATTATTAATTACATTATATTATTATAATTATTAATTTTACAGTATATATGTATGTATGTGTATATATATATACCCTTTAAAGTAATTTCACAACTTAAAAGCAATATGAAAAGCTTGGTAACTAAACACCTAAAACTGTTTTTTTTTCAACCTCCAACTCAACCACAATTTTAACCAAACATTTCACTGCTTATTTTGAACCACAGTAAAAACGCTTTTTTTGAAACTTCTTTTTTTCAACCTCAATCGCAAAAGCAAAAGCAATACCAAACACACCCTAATTCGGTCTAACATATTTATTTATGTTTGTAATTTGAACTAGTATTTATGTATATGACATTATACTTTTTAGATTTCATTTTTTATTTTAAGTGATTAAATATTTTATATATATTAGATTGATTTTCAAAAAAATTAATTTATTAATAAATTATTTTTCAGTTCAATTTCCATAACACAAATAAATATTAAAAAATATTTTCTAGTTTATTTTCCATAACACTACTAAATATAAAAATTCACGGAATTCAATTTCAAAAAGAAAAAGAATTACTGCCACTAAGTTACACGTAAGAGGTCCTCTGTTCTAACCAGGGCTCGGTCATTCCAAATACCCAATCATATGTTTTCTATTTTCTTTTCAGCACAGCATGATAAATAAACCCCCACCACATGGTTTCTCGACACACAAAAAATAGCATCGATTTTTTACAAAAACATTTGCAAAACCCCTTCACAATACAATTTCTTCTCTCCATTTTAATTATATGATATTAAACCTGATTTTGAATTTTTTTGGACAATTTAAGAATTACTAGATATTGCTGTTTTTCTTCTTATTGTTGCAATTACCAAAAAAATCCGAGGGAGATGGATTGGGGAAACGTAACAGCAGAAGATCTAATCGGGGCATTAAAGGAAATAGATTGGACATCCCCTCCTCGTCCTCTCAACGAATTTTTCTCCAAATTCACGATCCCTCGTTCTTATTCCAAGTGGAGTAGCCGCCTCAAATGCAATCTCTACTAGTACTCACCCCTCTCTTTTTAATTTGAATTTAGTTTGTTCATTTCTTGTTTAATTTAAAGCCGATCACACTTTTTTAGTTTGATTCAGTCTTTTATTAATTCTAGTCGATAGTGATGCACAATCTATGGTTCCTTGTTAATCAATCAGTTTGTGTGGAAATCTTGAATTTTATTGCGATTGATTGCTCTTATTATTTGACAACTGTTTAAGGGTTTTCAGTTTTTTTATTAAATCTTTTTATGTGCAGCTATCGGACAAATTACTTCCTTTTGATACTACTGATTCTTGGTAAGGAAACAGATCCCCGGTATTATTTCATTTTACTTTGAAGAGTTTTTTTGTTTAGAACTAATCTTTATATTTTGGTTCAGGTGTTGCTTGTATCTTAAGGCCCCTGGCTATTCTAGCCACTGCTTTGTCAGCTCTAGCCATTGCTTTCTTTAATGATAGGTATGCTGCTAAAACTTCACGCATCTTTTGTTCCTAATTTCTTGTTGTTTCTTTGGTGGTCTGCTGAGGTGCTTAAAATTATGGAAATGCTTGAATGATTCAATTGTTTTATTTTCATCTTTATGGTTTCGAAAGAGCTACCAAAGTAGGCAACAAACTATAAGCTATTGAAGCCTCATTATACTTTCTTTTTCTTAAATCGAACCCGTGTTATTATGAATGTTGATGTTCTAGAATTTGTTGGGTTTGGCATGGAAGGTCATGGAGGTGCGGATTGATTGTCTTCTTATTTGCATGCGGGAGCATGACTTTCAATATAAAGACAGTATCAATTTATGCATGAATTTATGCTGTATCATGGTTGTTCATCTTCTCAACAAGAAAAACTGGTTTCTAAATGTGGAAGTAGTTGGTTTTCTATTTTAGATTACTTAGCTTGATAAATAGATTTCAAAGGATGTTCCAGAAAAGATTTATCCTTGTCATGAAATTGATATAGATGATGGGTGCTTGTTTTATTTCCCAAGGGTGTGTTCTTTAAATTGATAATGATTGGAGGGGATGGATGTGGGAGTATGGTTGAGAAGTGAAGGATCGGGTGTTCACCTTGTTTGGAGACATAGGGAAGGATCTGAAGGAACCTTCCTGTCCTTCATCCTTTCTCCTCCCCATCCTTCCATGTTACTCCTATCCATTCCTCCTGAAAGAATGATGAATGCAGCCTAACGGTTATTGTTATATCCAATCAAACAAGCATAAACCAAGCCACTTATGTGTTTGAAGTAGGCTGTTGTTTTCGCTTTTTCTGTGTAAGGTAAATTATGCTTCTGAGTTGTGGAGGTTGGGGGGGGGGGGAGGTTGGACATTGATTGTGTAGTGTTATAACTACTCTACATACCTTAAGTTGCTCTTATGAATTGATTTATGCGGCAAGCAATAACATTTGAAGTAGGCTGGGAATGATGATTACAATGGAGGAAACAGGTCACCTAACAAGTCATCAGGAATTATGTGTTTGAAGTAGGCTATTGTTTTCACATTTTCTGTGTAAGCTACACTATGCTTCTCAGTTGTGGAGGATCGGGGGAGAGGTTGGACATTGATTGTGTTGCGTTGTGTTGTAATTATTCTACATACCTTTAGTTCTTATGACATGATAGGCAGCCAGCAGTAACATTTGGGTGCCCTCCTTCGCAGTTTTGCAGCTAGTTTCAGTGAGAAGGTAACAAGAACTGCAAGGAGGTTTTCTCCACATTTGGCGGCAAAAATGAGACCTCCGCATATGTGAGTTAGTAAAAACTATGAGTTTACCTTCTATTGCTCATTTCTGAAATGGATCTCAGTTGAACCTACCTCAAATGCTTAATTCATGCAGGCCTGTTATCCGTGGTCATCCATCAGCAAAAAAATCGGTGTACATTTGTGGCCAGCCTCGTTTATTGTTTGTCCTTTTATTCTCGGCTGGTACTTAAAATCCCAAGGCTCTATTTTTTAAATCAATTCTAGGATATTTTGCGTTGTGATTAATGATACCTGATTAAATGTTTCTTTCTTTTCATCATCTCTTTGCAGCCAGTTTTCTTCTGTGGTATACTTCTGGCAGTCTTTTGTATGTTTCTTGGGCACACGTCATTAGCATCTTCGGTAAATTTCACTGTTCTATATATTTGGGTTGAGTAATCCCTCAAAGAAAATTTTAGATCTAATTGATTGCTCACATTTCCATCGGCAGTCACTGTTCTCCATGCAAGCTTCAGAACACCTAATCTGAAAGCACGCCTCAACACATTCCGTGAAGAATTTCGTGCAGTCTGGCGCAATTACAGTGAGCTTTAACTGTCTGCAGAGTTAAAAAGGATGTCAGGATTAGTGCAAATCCTGGTTAGTACCTTGCCTTTCAGTTAAAGTAAGTATTCTTTGTAAAATGTAAATGAATAGTTCTCATCTTAATACTGAGTCAGTTAACATGATGAACTAGTCCGTAGCTTGTAGTTTTGCAAAATTCTGCTTTGCTATCTGCTTCTACGGTCGCATGTCTGTATGTTAGATCTTTCGTCAGAGAGTCACGCAGAATTTTCTAATAGGAAATGGATATTAAATTTCCTCATTCATAAGTGCCTCGAGGATGAGCTACTGTGCTGGTTACCGTTTGGTGACGCTGCTGCCAATGGTAAATCCATGGAAACATATTACAAATTGGTGGTGGGGTCGGGTCATGGGACTGTAATCTCTAGACTTGTGGTGTGCGTCTCCTTGCTATGACTATAAAGAAAGCCAAAACTTGTGGTGTTGGTGTTTTTATTGTTCACAAAAACTTTAACATTTACTACTAATGTAATTGTAGAAAATTTTCAATTTGTTTTTTGAATTTTTTTATATATAATTGAGCTCTTTTGAGCTTAAATTACAGTTTAATTGCATGATATTTTTTTTTTTTTGTAGAGAAAGGGTTGAATTGAAAAAAATTACCGAATAAAATAAAAGCTGCAGGTAATATAAGTGAGAGATTGGAATTTTCTATTGCAATTTCATTTGAGTCCATTTATTTTTAGTTATTAGAAGACTGGTCTCTTGAATTTTAAGAAGTTCAATTTTGGTACAAAATTTTATTTTATATTATTTATTCTCAATCTTTTTTTTATTGGAGGAGAGAAGAGATAGCCAGATTTCAATTTAGAGAGAAAAAAAATATCAATTGGTAAGGAAATTAGCCGGCAAGATAGTCTATTTTTTGTCAAATGGTATTATAAAACTAGAGAAGTTAAGGTGAAGTGTCTTTTTTTACCATTAAAACACCTGAAAAAACATGTGAGCTCGAGAAGTTTTTTTTGCTTCAGGCGAATTTTGGTTCTTAGAGCGGTTTTTTGTGTTTTGTGGGCATTGATTGATTTAATAAGGTCTCTAGAGTATTTTCTAGGTATTATGATTAAAAAAGGATGTCATGGTTTTGGGGATTAATAAACAAAGCACTATTTTTCCTAGGGGTTTTTAGGGTTTTCTTTGTCTTGTTTTTTATTATAAATTTTGTGTTTTCTACTACAAATTTACTTTGAGAGAGAAATTCATTAAACACGAAAAAGTAAAATATTTGTATTGTGATGTTAAATATTTTAATCTTTATTTGTCGCTAGATTTTTCATAGCATATCTATATTAAGTTGGTGTTTTATTTTGCGATTGTATTTTTTTTATTATGTAGTTAAATAAAAAGTATTTTTTTAAAATAGTCTCATTGAAGTCCGTAACCTGATTCACATGTTGACATGCTAGCACATGTTACTAGATATGAAGAGGTTTGACAAGTTTATCCGGTGGCCGAATATTTGTTTTTAGCCTTTTGGTTTATTAATTGTTTTTAATAGTTTTTTTTTTAAAAAATTATCATTCAATATTGAAAAAATAAATCAACTGATTTATTTATTTATTTATTATTTTGGGTTATCATTGTCTCAAATAGATTTTTATTTTTAGGTTTGTGATCAATACCGTGATCATATATTTTTATCATATAATTAAAAAAATAAATTATTAAATTTAATAGAGTTCATGATATAGTTTACTTGGAGATTGAGATTGATCTAATCCATCATTTTCTCAATAATTCCTATGAAAACAATTATAAATTTTGTTAAAACTTAAATCATGTTTTTAGCAATTATGAAGATTGTTAATTTTTTAATATGGTTGATTTAGTTTGGACTAACTCCAAACTCCAAAGTGATTTATGCAAAAAACTAGATTGCGATATTTCAAGATTAACCTATTAAATTAGATTCAATAATAGTTAAAAAAATATTTATTTTAATATATTTTTTTCTAAATTTCAACAAAATTGCCTCATCCGTGGTGGAGCTATGAGAAATGAACTAGTTGTGAAAGAAAACATTTGTTTGATAACGAGGAATGTCATTGGAAGATCAAAGATTAAAATTGTTCCGTTGTTATAAGAATTAAAACTGGCTCCTAGATTACTTTGAAAAGTTGCAGGATAGTATCAGAGATGAGAGTAGATTAATAGCCTGCTTAGTATTGTTTAAAATTTATTTTTTAAATTATTGTTTTTGTTTTTTTAATTTTATTTTAATATTAGCATATTTAAACATAGAAAATATATTTTTTTATCTTGTTATAATTCTTTCTAACCTTAAAAACAAAGAAACGGGGCCATCCCCTGCAAAAAAAAGCACGGCACGCATTGAATCCCAGATGCTACTACAAAACAAATACACACGTTAATTCCTTTTGTTTTCCTTAAAAAATATAAAAAAATAATTAATAGAGCTCTCAATCATCATTCACCGCGTCAAGTGCAAGTGGTGAAAGCAGAGGACAACTCTGCAGCATAGAAAAGCTTGGTCTCCTTCCAGGAGGTTTCGTTGTGAAACTATCAAGTCAAAGTCGTGAACAAAATGCAAGGATACTTCCACCGTTCCACGTACGAAAATGAAAAGGGTAACCATTACCACCGACACAACGCACCGGCCTATATCACGGGAATATATCGCCCTTGCATAAGAAGTGGTCGACCAAAAAACGAAGACTGTCAAGTGGCTGTTTGTTTTTGTTGAAAAATCATGTCTAGTTGTATTTTAAAAATATGTTAGGAGTGGAAAAAATTAAATTATTATTAAGAAGTATACAGCTGTAAAAATAAAAAAAAAATTTAAAAAATCTAAATGTATTTTATTCTTGGTGGTTGATTGACATGGTCGTCGAAACGGAAGTTTGAGCAAAAAAACGTTTTGTGGTGTTTGGTAATGGAGGAAACACAAATTAATTCACCATGGGATCCAAAAAAAATTAGTTCAAACCGTGGTTCACGAAATGCTAAAAAATGAAAACACAGATTAATTCACCATGGGATCCAAAAAAAATTAATTCAAACCGTGGTTCACGAGATGCTAAAAAATGAAAAAGCTCGGGTCTGTTTGGGAGTGTGGTTGTGATAGCTTTTCAAAGTGATTATCGTGCCAAAATACATCAAAATAATATTTTTATTTTATTTTTTAAAAATTATTTTTGAAATCAGCACATTAAAATGATCTAAAATACACAAAAAACATTCATTTAAAATAAAAAAAAAATTTAATTTTCATCCAAAAACCGGTAGCATCGGAACGGACCGTTAGTCTTCTTCTAAGAGGTTCCTGTAGTCTTCTTCTGGGAGGTTTCGGTGCGAGACTATCAAGTCAGTCGTGAACAAAAAGCAAGGATATATATATCGATCTCCTGTTCTATATATCTCATCCAAATCCATTTGATTTCCAATATCTGCTTCCATTATTACTTGACAATTCACAAATGGCCTCTTCAAGTCATCGCCAGAAGCAACTGTCCCTCGTTCCTCGTGATACTACTCACTCTCGTGGCTGCTGCATAACCCATGAGATTAGAACCTCAACTTCCATAGAGGGTTCACAGAAAAAGGAGACCATAACCACCAAGACGACGCACAAGCTCCGGCCTATATCAAAGGGAAATCACATCGCCCTTGAACAGGAAGTTGTCAACCGAAAAAAGAAGACTATCATAGACAAACAGAAGCAACTCGTTAGGGAGGAGAGGTACGAGGTCAGAGAAAAGAAGATGGTGAACTACATCACAGTAGGGGAGAAGAAGCGAATCCCGCACAAGCATAGAAGCGGTGTGTGTATATTTAACTATGATCAGGATCATATGCATGCATCACAGATTTTAACTCTTTCTTTCCTCTGATCTTTTTTGCGCAACTTATGCAATTGCAGGTGACACTTTAGAAGTCTCCTTCAAAATAAAGTTTTGACATCATGATCTCTCCGTCATCGAAGCCATCGCGAACTCGAAGTTCCGGTGAGTTTCCCTCCTGTCATGAAATATTTCTAAAAGCCTCAATAACAATTTACATCATCAATAATGCATTTGATTTAAAATTTCAACTTGATCCGGATATAAAATGAATTTTAGATCAAATCATGGGAGATTTTTTACAATCATTTCTATTATTATTTCAGGAATTTCTCTGCTGGTGTGCACGTCCGTTGGTAACCTGCATGTATAATTGGCATAGTTATGCTGATGTTTATTTTTAACATGTTTTTCCCTATGGTTTCCCTTGTAATAAATATTCCCTCTGGCCTTCAAAGAAAAGGGTTCTTCTTACACTGTGCGTGTTTTATTGAGGATTAATCCTCTTCAGGCAATATACCAGGTTTGGTGTGTGGATTGTATACCTATGATTTGTGTGTTTGTTAAGTTTATAATCATCAGAGAATTGAAAAGAAAAACAGAAAAGGAAAGGAAAAAAGCAAAGCAGCCAACCAATTTTCCAAGAAGTTGTCGGGTTATTGGCTCATCTGATAATAAATTGACCCGCTTTTTAAATTATTATGTCGTATCGATGTTTGAATTGCTCTACAAGAAAATAAGATTAGCATTTTTAAATCCCCAAAAGTCTTTCGTAGAAAATGGCATCACACGAATCACAGAACCAAACAGCAGCAGCTAACTCGGCCACAGCAGAGAAAAAATCCCTCACTCTCACTCCTCCGACCTTGATTGCCGTTGTGGGCTTGACAGGCAGCTAGATGGCCCATTTATCCTTGGATAGGAGCCATCATAGGAAAACCATGGAAACCACCCATGGGCTGTCGTGGCCCTAAATGCGTCCGGGTGGACCATGAGGGAGATGGGCTCTGAAGACAGGCCTTGAGTTGCGGTGAGCCCATATATGTCTCATCAAATGGCTATGATGTGCAAGCATGACAACAAACCACGCACCAACTGGACATCCTTTGTCGCCAAATTGTCGAGGAATGGTTAGGGAGGTGTTCGTGCTGCAAATTCTTCGGAATTTGGGTGCAAACTACGTGTATAGAAGAACCCATCAACACTCTTTGACATATGTCACACGCTTTTCTTTTTTAATTTTTTTGAGTTAAAACATCATTAAATGAGTTAGATCCAAGGGTGACGGCCCATGTACATACTACTCGATTTTGGGTTTTAGTCCAGGCCCTCCGTCATCAAAATGGAACAAGAAGCCCAAACGTCAGGCCATAATTGGGAAA